>JARHVA010004045.1:740000-962500 GCA_037957365.1 Torreya grandis
TATGTGATTGACAAAACACCCCACCAAGTGATGGCTGGTGTGGTAAGGTCCACTAATGAAGGGATCATAGGGCTACTTTTGAGGGTTGTCCCTCTTGCAGGGTTCATCTTCTTCATCGTTGCCCTTGTATTTGCATGTGGTATGTTCTCTTGTTCATTCCTATTCACACATGCTATTGGACTATTGGATCATAGTTGTGTACTCATTTTATGTGAGAGTTTATCTTACTAATTTATGCAATTTTGTAATATTTTTAGGTTAAATATGGACATTAGTTGATATGCTATAGACACTGGTAGTAAACTTGATGATAGTTATGTGGTTCTTATATATATCTAACCAACTATGATTATTACTTGGTATGCATTGAGATTAGGATCTATTTATCATAGGAGTGATAATGTATTTATAATATATTATGTTAAACTAGATCCTTACACATCATTATGTGTATGGATTAATGAGGTGCTTGATTCTTTAAGTAGGAATGTAATGGTAAAGGGTTATTTTTGGTATAGTTGTAACTATCATGCCTTTGACCATGGAATTAAATGAAAGTATGATTGTGTTGCCTTACAATGTGTGAAAAATGTTTAGAGGTTTTATTTTTTTAATGAAAGTTTTGTATAGGATATTAAGGATTTTGAGATGAAAATTACCTAATGACATTCCCTCAGCATGGATTGCCTATTTAGCATGTGGACATATCTCTTGTTATGCCATTAGTATGATAATAGATAAATGGTAATGTGAAATATTTTTATTTTGAAATATGATTGGCAAGGTGATAAGACTTGGTTTTAAGTTAGTGGCCATAGTCAAATATACAATCTGATGTTTGATTAAAGACATATGCCTTGATGTTATTTTATTATGACATTTAATGAGTTATGGTTGAATGCTTTATAATATTAACTAAAATAAATAGTGGTACATGATTTATGCAATCATTTTTGCTATGATCATAGTGTTATTGTTAAACACATGGTCTTACCATTTTTATAATTCTATTTGAAAATAATATGATGCAAATAGTTTATGCTATTAAGCTCTCGATTATTTGTAGCAATTTATTTTCACTACTATTCTATAATAAATAATACTTATTGATTATGATATCATTTTAGTGATTTTATTTCCATTGCTTAAGAAATGAAGTAATCTATATTAATGGTCTTCATATATGGATCCACATTCTAGTTTATGGGTTATAGTTTTAATGGTGTCATGGTGTTTTAGGAAATATGACATGTTTTCTAGAAGGCAAATAATTCATATGTTATAATGTAACTCATTTTTTATAGAAGATGGCTAAATTTTCATAATTTTTATTCTATATTGGATAGTCATTGGTTATAACAGTTATGTGCATGATTATAACTAAGGTCTATCCTTGCCAATGAACTTCATAATTTACCTTGTGTTGTGATTAATAAGATGTGAATAATCCATGTGTTTGTAAACAAATATGGTATGAGGATGAGAAATAATAAGATATGGAAATCTCTAAGTTAATAATGGGTTATATGATTAATTAATATACCTTGGTAATGGGTTTTAGTTTATAATCTTCCTTAATAGACACACCATCAAATTCTAGTAACTATTTAATTAAAAATATTATGTAGTCATATGCATGTCTTGTGAATGGAGTAATACCTATGTTTATTTAATAATATGGTAGGAAAACTAAAGGATAATTAAGTAAAATTTTGGTGTGAGAGCCCCATTTTAATGGTTTATGGGATGGTAATCTGATAGCATGTCAAGTGATCTTGTATCATGAGGAGAAATTGATTTCCTAATGCTAGATGCATGCCTATTGATTGGGATGTTCACCTATTTGATGTCATATTTCCCAAGTAAATTACATGATGTCTCATCTAGTTATAATAACAATTATTACTACATGGATTTTTATCTTATATGTATGTGGCCTTCATCAATTAAGGGAATGAAGGTGTAATGCTTCCTAACGGACTTAGGATCCTAGTATGTTGATCAATGGGAGAAGTCCTTGCTTCAGTGTTTTCCCAAAGTTTTGAGAATTTCTATGCTTATGCCATGTTGGCTGTAACAATGAAATAGAAACCTCCTCTTTCCAATCTCATGACATGGTAATACTTGTCTAATCATGATTGTGAGATGGACCTCCATGTTATGTCATTTAGATCCTGTACTTATGTATGGAATTCCTAGCTTATTTAGGTCACTTATCAAGCATTTGGATAACTAAACATTATCAATTATAACTAATTCCATTCTAATTGATTATAGTCTTACCTATTTGAGACAATCATTGATGTGCATGTTGAAATTATTGAGGTGCATTGCACTACATTAGTTTTATGTAGTAGGTATGTTTGTTGTTATATTGCATAATTTGATAGATAATTTCAATAAAAAGTTGGGGTTATTTCATCTAGTATGAGAGCCTATGCTTAAATTTTTTTGTTGAGTTTTGTCACTTTTAACTTTAGCATGAACTTGAAAAGTTGGGTGATCCTTTATATGGTTGTGCATAAGTTTTCACAAGATTGTGTTTGCATAATGTATATAGATGGTTGTAGATACACCTAACATAGGGGTACATACCCTTGGAGGCTTATTATTTTATCATCTATGTATATGACTTGTGATTTAAAAATTCCCCCTATATGTATTTGTTATCTTTCTAAGAGTTAATTGGAACCTTGTATGTTAGTGTGCATACTAATATAGGGTTGGAGTTATCTACCTTGTACAAACTTTATATATATATATATATATATATATATGCATTTTTTCTTAAATAAGCTATGTGGTGACCCCTATAAATTCAATTAACCTCTTGGAAGATTTAATTAATGTTATGTTTATGCAAGCTTAAATTGATGTAAAGTTCACATATTACAGAATGTATGTATGCATGCATATACAAAAATCAATGAATTTGTTAAAGTGATATTGTGAGGATTATTGGTAGCTTTTGTTGGGTAAACCCTTCCAACATTAGCTACATTTGGGTCATGCATCGCTAATCAACCATTGACTTGTATGGATAAGTCAATAGAAGACTGGTGATCAACACTCTACCTTAGGATTGAGCAAATGATGTTTGGTATCTATTATTGAATTATATGGTCAACTCATCAATAGATGCTTAGAAGATCTTGACCTCAAGAATACCAAGGGTTAAGCTCAAACCTAGAGATCAACATAGGGTAAGGGCGTTGGATTTACTAGGATAAACTAGTGATTGTTGGGATCTCTACTTTGTGGGAGTATCTTAAGTTGTATTAAGAGATTGATCTTATTTACGTATTCAGTCTCTTGAGTTAGATGGAGGATCATGTGGCTTCCTAAATCCAAAGAAATAAAATTATATAAGTTCATTGGGATGTCTAATTCTTATTTTGCATTATAATGTTTATTATGATTATAGACTTGTTCACATTGGTGATGGGTGTTTTACCATGGTTAGGTTGATTTTCATGAGGTCATCATGATGACCATGGATGTTTTAGGTCTATATCAATGTTTATGTGACTCTGGCTAAGCTATGCATCTATGAGGATGCTTGTTTGAAAACATGGTTATGTTTTGATACTCGTGGGATGCCTATTTTGATATAGATGTACCCTACAACCATGAGTATGTTTACTATGAGTTCAATTGAACTTGTTGATTTTAGAAATGGTAATTTCCATGGCAGTGCTATAACATTCACCTTCTGGCTTGGCAAAGTCCACCATTTCCCAAAACTGATGTTGCATCCAAGTGAGCATTAGTATTTGTTCTTTAACTTATCATATTAATTCAACTATAAGAATAGTGATGTAAGCTTATTGTTGTAAATATGGAATAATACCTTAGCAACAATTAATAGTTACATGGGAAAGCTATCCAATTATTCTAAGGTATAATATATTAGGAGTTCCAAGGGTGTGGCTTGAGCCTGGAGGATCTTACAGGTGAGTGTGGCTAACTTTATTGGGCAAGTTAGAGAGAGTTTTAGGGATCACTTATTATTATTAGTTAACATGATCCATCTATCCATGACATGTAGATATTTTTGATATTTAGGAACACATTGAGATAGATTTTATGGCTTTGTTGGAACAAAACCTTCATTGAGAGAAGGTAATTATTATTTGAGATCCTTGGGATGATTTTGTATACTTTATGATGGTTATTTTATGTCATTTGGATGACATCTAGACATCAGGTGACTCGATGTGAGTCATGGACCTTTGTGCTTCACTATCATGTGTATTGATTATTATGATGTTAAAGTACTTGGGTATAATTATTGAATGCATGAGTCAAGTATGTGTGACATGTTTTCATGTAGCGCCTCCTTGTATATAAAACTATTATGTTTTGCATCATTATTACCTTTCATTGATCTTATTAAATTATGTAAATGTGTGTCCTTATTATACTTGTATATATAGTTGATTATGTGGACTTTCACGTATTTGTTTTGATACCAACCTTGTTGTATAAACTTTTACATTTTTTTTATTTTCTCAAATCATGCAAATTTATATATTTTTCACCCTATGTGTATGTAATAAACTTGTGGTTTTTCATTTTTTCCCTCTTGATATTATCATTGTTATATGAGAATTATGTAAACATGATTGTATGTTTTTAATGGTTGGATGTTTAATTTATGGTAAATTAAATGTGTAAAGTGATCTCCCACCATTTGAATCAATCCTATGAACCTTACTTTTAATTTATGGTTTAAATTTTTGTATGAATATTGTGTGTACATGTTACGAAATGAATGTAACTTTGTGTTGTTGACATATTTAGTTTGTGGTAAAGTGGTCGTATTCTACTCATGTGGTGTGTTTTCCATCTAAAAGTAACTTATGTTTGATTAAGTTTGCCAAGGTACAATGCTATAGTGTGTTGTGTGATCCTACATCACTACTCTAACATTGAGTTTTGATGCAAGTAAGAGGTTTATGGTAGAGAAACACTACATATATTAATATTTTGATCGAGTATAGGCTAGGAAGTGGAGTCTCTCATAGGATGAAAATCCACTTTTCCCCTTTATACAAGTAGCCACCTGATTTGTTCAGAGTGTGCACCACATGTGTCATGAGTTAGTCATAGGATCTTAGTGTATAACTGTAACTTTATGGATTTATCATTCCTTCATCTACCTCTTAGAGGTTATGGTGGAAGCAACCATTATGAATGTTTACTATCTACCTCTTGTGAGACATTAACTGGTCCTATAGACTTGGATGTTCATGCAAATCATCAAGGTGGTACTTGTTGAAATGCATGCATGGGTTGACATGTATCATGTGAAACCATACTTTTGTTAAGGTATTGTTATGGTTATACCTATTGGAAATATTTTAGGGTGAATATTTTTGTTTATTTAAAATTATTACTAGAATGTATACTAATTTTTGTGATCTAATAGAGTAGGACCAAACCCTGATCAAGTAGTGTTTAAAATCCTAGGTATGAACTTGGCTCCTTGATAGAGTGATGAAAGTTGGGTGATTCCCTCATATGGATTTTTTTTTATAATGACAAGAGGTAAGTGCAGTGAGATGGTGGGATTGTGATCCTTATAACCATTGTGTGAGCTCACATGTGTGTTGGAGAACATGTTTTAAACCTTAGGGATGAATGTAGTGCCTAACATGGCTCCTCCATGGCTTAACATGGTTGGTGTGGGATGTTGCACTAACTCTTAAATGGTTGATGATGTAGTGTCATCACAATATAGATTACTACCATTATGATATGACATTTTATGATGAATTCTCTTAGGATTAGGCATGTGACATAATGCTTTTGTGGAAGGTTTCCACTATTAATATATTTTCTGATTGCAATCTAGTAGGATTGGTTGATTTTATGATTATGAACCTCATATTACAAGTCTATGTGTGTTGACACAAATGAAATTGACCCTAGTTAAATTATATATTTAGATTGTTAATCTAATTTAGACATCATTTTGTCTTGTGGATTCCTTAGCTATATGTCCTTGCTTGGGAGTGTTATTAGTACCCTTCCTAGGAAGTGTATTATGGAAAGTGTGAGCTATTATGTTTTGGGACACTATGTGTTCATGATGTTTTGTGATCACCTTCATAAATGGTTGGAATGGTCAATTTTAATGGTGTTGTATTGATATTAACAATTATTGCCTTGGATTTTTTTTTGACTAAGGTAGGCATTTTGGGTTTAGTGAACCTATTTTAGCTTATTTTTAGTAGATCTTAATGTTTTGGATGGCATTTTTAAGGCATGAGAGTGGAAAATTTCTGGCCAAGTTATGAGATTTGGTGGAATTTTATGTTATGATGGTGTTGTATAAGTGCTAATTTTTCCCCTTTTAGTGTTGTGAAGGACATATGAAGATGGGAGGAGGACATTGATTATAATAATGCATTAGATAATGTGGTTATCCTAATGATATTAGTTATGAATTCCATCTAGATATAACTAAGGCATTACCACCTTGCAATAGGTGGAGAGTTTATGTAGAAGTATTGATTGATTTGTTGGACACTTTTTGAGAACTTTGTGCTTGAATGTTGATTGGTTGCTGGGATGGTTCATCTTTAAGGAGGGTTGGATGTCACAAACCAACCTATGACCTTATAAATACTAGACTATAACTTGATTTAGTGTGTTTTGATAGTAATTAGACTAAAAAATATTGATGTTGGGTTTTGTTTTAGACAATTTTGATCTAGGTACCATGGATAGCCAAGGTGATATGTTATGTTGTGATCGATGCTTGCAGTGGATTCACTATATCCTAATATCCATATTATTTATGTTGGGTTCATTATATCTTGTTATATGTGTATGTTATTTTAGTTAGTTACATTTATATATGTCATTGATGTATCATGTTTTACTTGATTGACATTGATTCCTCTTGCAACTATTTATAGGTTATACTTAGGTTTAAGGTCATCAGGACTAACCTTGCTTCCATTTTCAGCTATTGATGGAAATGCCATAATTACTAGTTCATGTTGATGATTCATTTTGAGTTATTATTAATATAATGACATCATCTAGGTACTTGTGATGTCTTATTTGGTGGATGTCAGCACTAGACCATGAGCTAGGCTCAACATTGGGTTTAGACACCTTGGGTATATCATGAGTGATTGAGCAATTGAAATATCACTTTGATAGGTATAACATGTACTATGTAATATTTAGCCACCATAATTTTATGTCATTATGTTATTTATCTTCATAATTTTAGTCTTACCCTATTCTAAACATGTGTGTTTTATCCCTATTTCCTAATTAAGATTATTGGTTTTTGCATTGTTTCCCTCTAACCTATCCTGGTGTGCTTGAGGTTGCTTTCATGGTTACTTATCCCTTATAGGTGTCATGATAATTTGGAAATTAACCATTAGGAAGTGACTTTCCTCTTAGCCAGTTGTGATAATGTTTGATGTTTGTTTAGACCTATATGGGTCCCTTGATCTCATATAATACCTTGGTAACCCTTCATGAAAATTCAACTACCTTGGGCTTCGATTGGTTTAATGATTTTGTTAATATTTATTTGGTAATTTTTACTAATTACTATCTTTTAATTAATTTTGTGGTTATTGTCTTATGATTGATTTATGCCTTGTTATCATTTGGCTATTCTAATAATTGTAATAATTATCTTTTTCATGTTTGGAATCATTAGTTATTCTGATCATTTTGGATAAGCTGGTTGACTTGGGTCAATTATTTTATGTAATGACTTATTGTTAATTTAATGAAATTATAGATTTTATTTAATATATATTATTTAACTCTTAGTGATTTATATATTTAATTATTTTAGTTAGTGTTTTAATTGGATTTTATTTTATTTTATTTGATAATTGCATCAGTTATTTTATTAATCAATGGTTGTTTATATTTTGTTTTATTATTCTATTATTTTAATTTACCTAATGTGTGTATGGAGATGGTTGTTGAGATCTTATATTTTATTTATAAGATTTTATTCTATTATATATATTTTTTGATATATATATATATATAATTTTATCTAAGATATTATATTATTTTATTTATTATATTTAATTTTTGGCTTACTACACACATTGAAATGGTAAGGGCATTAACAAATAGAAGGAGTGGTTTGATGCCAAATCAAGAATATGATGACAAGGTAGGTATGGCATGGGAGTAAGTAGGCATGGATTTTGGTAGAGAAGAGTAACAACATTGCCAGGGACACAAGGATGGAAAAGAGGAAGGAAGATGGTGATGGCAGGAGGGAGAGATTAGAGGCATAGAATATGGAGGTGAAAAAAGTGATAGAGGCATGGGAAAAGACAAGAAGGAAGGCATGAAAATAGGGGGCAGTGGCTATTGGGGGCATGGATTGGGACAAATAAAGGAAGAATCATGATGGCTAGATGAAGAAGGGAAAAAGGAGGTCAAGGGTGTAGGATGCCATGAAGGGAAGTGTGACAAGGAAGAAGGAGATGGAGGATTCAAATAGTAGAGAGGAAAAACACATGGAGTAGGGGATTTTAGGTCCTCTTTTGAATACAATTCAACTATGTTTTGAATAGATAGGCTAGTTATTAGTTCTTATATATGTATGTATGTATATACATACATACATATATATGTATATATATATATATATATATATATATATGTTTATATATGTATATATATATATATAGATATGTATCTATATATATATATGTATGTATCTATATATATATATATATGTATTTAAGTATATATGTATATGTATATATATATATGTATGTATATATATATATTTATATAAGTATATATGTATATGTATATATATATATATGTATACATATATACATATATATATATATGTGTGTGTGTGTGTGTGTGTGTATATGTATATGTATTATCACATATTTAGCTTGATATATAAACACTGCTAGTAGAGAAACAAAACCTAAAATCTAGATCTTATAAATGTAACTAGCTGAATCCTTGAAACATATATGCTATGGCCTCACACCATTAAGCCTATTGTGCATCTTAGTCACTAGATTTTGGTTATTCATTGACTCCTTTACAATGTTGCACATTATTGTGGATGTATGAAATCACCCTGGGTGTTCTATTACCCTATGTATATGTAAATGCATCCTAGATCCTTATTAAAAACCTTGCACATAGTTGGGAATTCATAGAAGGCATACTCTTTACTTTCTTGTGGGATGTGAATTCCCTTATGGATTGTCACCCTACATTAATAACTATTATCATGAGGCTCAATCCAGGAGTTGAATGAGGGAAAAAAATCTTAGGGTCTTATTTAAGTTTTTAAAATGGATTTTATTTACCCATTTATACTTCCCTAATTTAATTTAAATTGATCCCTATTTTTAAATAATATGCACAAACCTTTGTGTGGTTGTATGTTTCTCAAAATTATGGGAAAGGTAGAATTGGGGATTTAAATATTTGATAATAGTTAGATTTGTATGAGTTATTTAGATTAGGATTGCCATTAAGTCTTTAATGTGGAATTGAATCGATTTGGGTCTCCCAAAACTAAAAGGGTTGAGTTTTATCCCTTATCGATATTTTTACTTAAATCAATTTGTTTAGAGTTTCCCATGAACTAGTAGTGTGTATCCTTCTAATAGCATGACCTAAATATTTAGATATGTTTTAGCCTTTGGGGATAGGTTCCCATGTATTCTTTTTTAAGATGAAACCCATTGATTATATATATACTTATAATTGTATGAAACGTACACTGAACCCTTTTCATTTTGTGAACTGGTTACTAAAGTTCTTTGTATGAGTTTGTGTTTAGTCATAAAATGTGGTATGTAAGTTGAAGTAAGGTTTTGGGTGTTATTTTATTTGTATAATTTTGACAAAGTTTTGATGTATGCCCTAGGCATTACCTAGGCCATGGTTTCAATGATTTTTCGTCTTTATGGTTACTGCTTGGTTTCTTTTGTCCTTGTTGGTTATTTTAAGTCTTTACTAGTGGCATATACCTCTTATCCATACTTAAGTACCTATTTGTTCAAACCCCCTACCAAGTTGATGGTTGGGGTGGTAGGGGCCATCGATGGAGGGCTTATAGGGCTAGCTTTGGCGGTGTCCTTCTTACTATGTTCATCTGCTTTGTCATTACACTTGGATTTTCATGTTTCATGTAGTATCTTCTAGCATTTGTCTATGTTGACACATGATGTTGGATCGTTGGATCATAGTGGTGTACTCATTTAATGTGATAGTTCATCTTACTACATAATGCAATTTTATAATATTGTTAAGTAAAATATGGACATTAGTTGATATATTGTACACACTGGTAGTAAAATTGATGATAGTTATGTGGTTCTTATATATATCCAACCAACCTCATTATTCCTTATTATGCATTGATATTTTACTATATTTATCACGTGAGTGATAATGTATTTAAAATATATTATGTTAAACTAGATCCTTACATATCATTGTGTGTATGGATTAATGAGGTACCTGATGCTTTAAGTAGGCATGGAATGGTAAAGGGTTATTGTTGTTATAGTTGTAACTACCATGCCTTTGACCCTGGAATTATATGAAAGTATGCTTGTGTTGTCTTACGACATGTCAAAAATGTTTAGAGGTTTTATTTGCATTATGAAATTTGTTTATATGATTTTATGGATTTTGAGATGAAAATTACCTGATGAAATTACCTCAACATGTATTGCCTATTTATCATGTGGACCTATCTCTTGTTATGCCATTAATATTATAATAGCTAAATGGTAATGTGAGAGATTGTTATTTTCAAATATGATTGGCAAGGTGATAAGACTTGGGTTTAAGTTAGTGATCATAGTCAAATATACAATTTAATGTTTGATTAAAGACATATGCCTTGATGTTAATTTATTATGACATTTTGTGAGTTATGATTGCATGGTATATAATCTTAATTTAAATAAATAGTGGTAGTTGATTGATGTAATTACTTTTGCCATGATCATAGTGTTGCTTCTAAACACATGGTGTTACCACGTTTATAATTTTGGCTGAAAATAAGATGATGCAAATAGTTTATGTAGTTAGCCTCTCGATGATTTGTAGTAATTTGTTCTCACTACTATGATATAGTAATGAATGTTTATTGATTATGATGTCATTTTAGTGAGCTTACTTCCATTACTTAAGAAATGAAGCAAGTGAGTTAATGGTCTTTGTATGTGGATCCAAATTATAGTTTATGGGTTATACTTATAATGTTGTCATAATGTTTTGGGACATATGACATGTTTTATATAAGGAAAATAATTTAGATGTTATAATGTAACTCTTGTTTTATGGAAGATTTTTAAATTTTCATAATGCTTATTTGAGATTCAATAGTCATTGATTATAGAAGTTATGTGAATACTTATAACTAAGGTCTATCCTTCCCAATGAACTTCATAATTTAAATTTTATTGTGATTAATAATATTTGATTAATCCACATGTTCGTAAATAAATATGATATGAGGATGAGAAATAATAAGATATGGAAATCTCTGAGCTAACACTAGGTTATATGATTAATTAATCTACCTTCATAATGAGTCCTAGTTCAAAATATTTATTAATAAAAACACCAACAAATGCTAGTAACTATTTAATTAATGAAATTATGTGGTCATACACATGCATTTTGAATGGATTAATATCTATGTTTATTTAATAGTATGGTAGGAAAACTAAATGATAATTAAGTAACATTTTGGTGTGAGACTCCATTTTTGATGGATCATGGGATGGTAATAATATGATATCATGTCAAGTGATCCTATAACACAAGCAAAAATTTATTTTCCAATTTTAAATGCATGCCTATTTATTGGGATAATCACCCATGTGATGTCATCCTTCCTAACTAATGTACATGATGTCTCATCTAGTTATAAGAACAACTCTTCTTACATGGAGTTTTATTTTGTATGTGTGTGGCATTCATTAATTATGGTAATGAAGGTGAAATGATTCATAAAGTACTTGGGATCATGGTATGGTTATCAATGGGAGTTGTCCTTGCTTGGGTGTTTTCCCAAATTTTAGGGAATCTTATGCTTATACCATGTTATTTGTAACAATGAATTAGAAACCTTCTCTTTCCAATCTCATGATGTGATTAGAATTTATTAATTGTGATTATGATATGGACCTCCTTATTCAATAATTTGGATCTCATGTTTATGTTTGGAACTCTTATCTTATTTGGGTTGCTTATCTAGCATTTGGCTAACTAGACATTCTTTATTATGCCTAATTCCATTCTAATTGATTATAGTCTTACATATTTGAGATAATCAGGATGTTAATTATGGGTGCTATTACTTCATGTTGAAATTATTGAGGTGTATTACACTACATTAGTTTTATGTATTTGGCCTTTCTATTATTCCATTGCATATTTTGATAGATAATTTAAAAACAATTGGGGTTGTTTCATCTTGATGTAGTTTTTGAATCTTTATGTGTACCCAAGTAGTAATTTTAGGCTTAAATTAGTAATTTCCACCATTTTTTTACAAGATAGATGATTTTTTCCTTATATTATTTTTTCCTATTCTATTATAGATAGGTAGGTGCATATATTTATGATATAGCTCTATTTGGGATCGTAAAGGATGATCATATTCACAAAAACCATAATCCATATCCTTTTTCTAAAACCCTAGGTATAATTGTGATGGGATAAAAATAACATAAGAAGTGTAAAGGTCTAAGTTGACCCTAAATATCCCCATTGATGATTAACCACTACCTATGTATCTAATACTACAAAGAGGTAAATCAAGGCACACATGGTTCTTCACCTTAGTGTGAATGTGAAAATTTTCTCATTTTTTATATGAATGCACATATTGACATGGATTTAATTTAATTACTTATCTTGGTGTGCTCTAAATTTGGATGATGATTAGTCGTAGTGAAATCATTACAATTTTGGAAGAATATGGCATTTTTGATAAATGTGTAGTAGTGTATATATGATTGAAATATAAGTTCCAAATGTATAATAAGAATATAATTGATTTTTATTTATATGCATCTATTTGGGTAATTTATCATGCCACAAAAATATTATGTATATGGGATATGCCATAGGAATGGTTTTATTTCAAAATTTGACTTTTACTGGGTGAAGGATAAAATAATTAGATTTGGTTGATAACATTTAAAAGGTATCGATTGAATATGACATTATTGACTAGGAAATATGAACCAATGATATGGTGTTGGAATGATATTTTACTAATTTGACATACACTAGGAGAATTCTTAATTTGATTGTAGATACTAAAACAAAATATTTATAGCATCTCAATCTTTTACATTTGACAAATATCGATCAGGATTTTACCCTTCAGTTCTAGACTTCCCTATTGTTGAAAGGCTCTAATTCATCATATCACCATGCCTAAATTATTATATCTTAGTCTGATCCATATAATTTTAATGACCCAAATCCCATGTACTACAAATAAATCTTAAAACATGATAAACATCATTCACTATCAATTTCACATTCATACTTATTTTCTATCCTTCTAGATACTATTATCCATATAGGGAAACTACTATTTATGGTAGTGTCCATATCATTATGTAGTGTCAAATATCCAAAAGTCATTAAAATTACAAAATTATACAAACCCATGGATCAACCTATTTATATTTTGAACCCTACCATGAGATATTTTAAAAGTTGTGGTAAAAATACAAGTCTAAGCCTTTTCATTCCTCATATTTCAAATATGAAGAAAAAAACCTACAAAAACTAAATAAATCAACTAAATAATCACTCTAATCTACCATATTCATCTCTATTTTCATATCAAACATAAGAATAGTCATATCATAGGTTTGAATCATTTAAAGAGTATACCATGAGTGAAATTTATTAAATTAAAAGCTAGATCACTGCATGCATCTTTGTATAATATATTTCACCCTTGTGAACACACTTTCCCACACATATGGGAGAACTAAATAAGTATTAGTACCTCCTTGGAGTTTTGGCTATGTAACTATTTCCCATTGATAGATGGGTATTTTTGGAAGATTGACATTGTGAGCCCACTAACATATTTTTTAGCGAATTCTCTACTCAAGTTGTCATAGTTAGAACTAAAAACTATGTCATATACATAGAATACAACTAATAATTGATGAGTGCCATATATCTTAATTTAACACTTACTATCAAATACCCCTCTTTTTAATCCTTGAATCAATAGATACATGTCTAGTTTATCATACCAAGCTCTAGGAGCTTGTTTAAGACCACATAAAGCCTTATTTAGTTTACAAACATAGTCATGATTACTTGTCATGGAAAAACCTTTAGGTATCTCAATATAAACATCTTCATCTAAGTTGCCATTTAAAAATGTATATTGTCCATCCTTTTGGTAAACTTTGAAACCCTTAAAGATTTCATAAGGTAAGAAGAGTATAATTGCTTCCATTCTTTCCATAAGAGCAAATGTCTCATCAAAATCTATCCCTTCAAATTTAACATATCCTTTACATACCAATCTATCCTTATTTTCTTGTGACTTATCCTTTCTCATTCATATTGTTTTGAATACCCACTTGGTACCTATCACATTTATATCAATTAACCTTGAAACTAAATATGATGTTTCATTATTTACTATTTGATCAAGTTCTTCATCTATTTCACATGTCCAATTTTCATCTTTGCTAGATTCTAAGAATGTTTTAGGTTAAACCTTGGATAAAAGAGATATGTCTTATTGATTCTGATTGAGAAACATTCTCCTTCTACTTTATAGACTAGCATTCACATTTCCAATAACTTGGGAAATAGGATTGTCCTTTTGTATTCTTCTACAAGGAGTTTTAGTATCTTACCTTACCTCTTCCTCTTCATCATATGATTGATCAGGTATGACTTAATTATTTGAAATAGGATTCTCAATAGTGTCATTTATCTATAAGCTAAGATTCTTGATGTCACCTACTTCTTTAACTCTTACATTAAAGATTTAAACAACTTTGTGGAGACTTTTATTGAAACATATGTAAACATAACTTATGGAAGAATAACCTAATAAGATGCCTTCATCAGACCTTGAGTCAAATTTACCAAGATTTTCTTCATCGCTCTTGATAAAACACTTTCCCCCAAAAACTCTAAAGTGTTTGACATTAGTTTCCCTATTCTTCCAAAGCTCATATGGAGTCTTATTACCATTTACTCTAACATGTCATATGTTCAAGATGTAAAATGATGTATTATTATGCTCTTCCCAAAAACCATCTAATTATTTGGAATATTGAAGCATGGTCCTAGTCATCTCTTGGATGGTTCTATTTTTGCTTTCAATAAACCCATCATATTGTGTTGTCCTAACAAAAAAAATTGTCTTTCAATTCATTATTTTTCACAAAAATAATCAAACATATAAGATAAAAATTATCCTCCTCTATCTGATCTCACACACTTGATTCTTGATCCTTTTTCATTTTCAACAAGATCTTTGAATGCCTTAAATTTTTTAAAAGCTTCTGATTTCTCGTTAAGGAAATATATCTAAGTCATCCTAGTTATGTCATCTAAGATATTTCCTTATATTCTTTGAGTTCTTGTAGGTCCACATAGATTAGTATGGATTAACTCTAATATAACTATGGTGGAATAATCCTTAGATTTTTAGTTTTCATTGTTTGCTTCTCATGAAGGCTTACCTTGTAGAGAGTATGAGGAATCCTAGTAATTTTATTCATATGCCTTACTAGCACCTTTGAAATGATCCTCACTAGATTGTCAAAGTTTAGATGTCCAAGTCTTTTACATCAACTCTACATTTCCTCTATTTTATACATGAAAAACTTCTCTCTACTAGATTCATGGAATGCATACAAGTTGTTATCTACCTTGTGAATGTTTGCAACTAATTTTCTATACTTGGATTTTATTACTTCACACCATTTGTCATAAAAAGTTAGATTATTACCTTGTTTACACATTCGGCTAACATTTAAAAGATTATTTTTCAAACCTTATTCATATATAACATTTTCACCTATAGTGTGACCATTATCCAAGCTTATAGTACCTCTCCAAACTACGTTAGTAGAATTATTGTCACCAAATCATACTAAACCTAAAATGTGCTTTTTGAGAGATAAAATAACTCTTGTATCCTATCATATGACATGATCATCCATTGTATCTGTACCATTTATTGTTTCCATCATATTGATTCTTCCTTTGGCAAACTATCTAAATCCTACTTCTTCTTTTCTTCAATCTTGGATTTGTATTTCTTAAACCATTTGATGGTGCCAATGACTTATATGTCCTTTTTCCAAAATTTTCTCTTGAATTACTTGGATATATGTTCTTGTTCATTTTAGTTATAGAATATAACCTCATTTTTTCTCCTTGAATAGTAAGTATAGTCCTTATATCTATGACCATATTCATTAAAAGTAAAAAAATATCCATTAAATACATAACTATAGTTTTTCATGTCAGTCATCCCCTTAGCTTTACCATTAGTCACCCAAGATTTCTCATCTATGAATTCTTTCATAGATATACAAATTTTTTATATTTATATAAAATCACATTTATATATGTCATAGATTTACCTTCCAAAATATCCATCTTTATATTTATGCCTTTATTCATCATGTCTCAATGACACAAATTCTTGACTATTGATGTTAGTTTATCTATTTGTGTCTTCACACCATTAATGATTATAATAATCTCATGATACATTGAGGAATTTAGATCTAAATTATTAATCCATTTCTTATTCTTCAATTTTTCAATCTCTTCCTCTAGACATTCATTCATTTCCTTTAGACATTTTATCTCTAATAAGGCACATACTATTTCACCTTGAAGACATGTTTTAGCCTCTTTGTCATCCATTATACCTTTGATCACCTTCAAGTGGTTAGAATTAAAAAGAAGTTTTGGATCAAATACCAATTATTATAGGTACAATCACTGAAAGGGGGAGTGAATCATTTATTCAAGATAATCCAAACTTTAATTCCAATCTTTGCAATCCTTAATCAATAATTACTAACATTCATAAAGCATACAAGTTATTCATAATAGTGAAATATAAATATGATGAAAGATCAAACACACAACACAGTAATTACATGGGAAACACTCAAGAGGAATAAAACCCACTCTTAATCCTTCAAACACATGGACTACTTGTCCTAAATATTATGACAAACATGAGACACTTTAGTGAAGCACCCATTTCAGAAGGATCACCCACCCCTAAGCATGAATAAGAACTAACTTTCTCTAGATGTTGAGCACCCACACAACACCTATGAAATATATAGCTTGAAAACACTAATTTCCTTTCAATTTGATGGAGAAACAATGTGTAACACTTATCTTTCAAACCTTCACATTCTCTCAATCTTGTGTATATAAGAAAGACATCCAAAACACCTTTTGGATCACTCTAGACCTGTTTGCTCATCCTTAATATTTAATCCTACAAGCATATTGCTACAAAATTTGAATTATTACCTAAAATTCTTATACATATTCCTAAACCTATTCTAATCTTGAATATATCTGCTAGGTACACTCCCTCTCCTCTTGCTTCACTTCACAATTCTATCTTTGAATACACAACTTTGATTTTCCACTATTTTTAAACTCTTAAAACCATCACCTTTAATTTCACTCTTTATAGATCCTTCATGAATATAATTTTCTTGGTCAACAATTAGAGTTTCCTTAACCCTTAAGGCTTATTATCACACTAATACATTGACCATAACACCCATGGGTCACCCTTAAGTAGCTACACCTTTTGAATAGGCCTTTGTAGCCCTTATAGGTTTCATTAAGAACTATTCACTATTTTATCACTTTAACAATCAAATTATAAATTCAAGACCTCTTCAAAATACATATGTCCACTCTACATGACCACTAAGACACCTATAAGTGATTACATCCATCACTACACTCTTCTGTATATGCAGAACCTACTCAAACAATAGTCGTGTACATAAGAACACCATGAATGAATAAACAATAAACTTTCAAGCATATTTTCATATTGAAGATGGATTTTTCAAACCTATAAATATATAAAGATGATCCTTATGGATTCTAAAACACTTTAAAATAGGTAACTCATTATGAAACATCAAAACACCATAAAAATAAATTCAAAGATTCTTCTCAGGTCATTTGTAGAAGATGGACAAACACAAAGTCAACTTTGGATATCAATAAATACACTTTTGTAGACATTAAAACATTCTAACAAATTTTTATGGATGCAAATTTGAGTCATTTACAATTTGATTTCTATACCACTACCGAATTCATCAAACAATAAATGTTATAAATAAAAAAATATAGACTAGTTTTTCCTTTGTTAATTTAAATCCCAAGGATCACTATATAAAGCAAAATATTCAAACATATGTCTCCATATTATGCCTTCTATAAAATTGATAAAATATATTTGATTCATCTCCTTGTGATTCACCCAATAATTACGTTCAAATACTAATCATTCATCTTTGATCTATGCTATTTAGATTGAGACACTTGGCACCCTCGTGTACCTTTTGTGGGCCCTACTATCAGTCTCCATTCACTCAATGCCACTTTGAATCTCCACATGCATTATGTGTATCCTTTGACTTATTAAACTTGTGATCAACTTAATATCTCTATCTGTGATTAAACACATGCCATTATATCTTCATTTTCATGATCAATCACATGCCATTGATCCTTGATCTAATCAAGCTATATTTCTACACTTATCAGCCTTAAATTTTCCCTCTATAATAACTTTTACACTCGGTGTAAACTTGATGTTCTTTGGCACATCATAGTTTGCTAGAGTAAATTTGGCTAAGTATGGTAAACACTGCAATCTACAAGGGAGGCCAACTTTTCACCCTTATATATTTTGAGAGATATCATATCAAGACTTGAAATTTGAACCACATGATCTAGGAATAAATATAAACAAAACCATGTGACCACTTTATTTTTACACCTTCACACATGAATTATAGTGCCATCAATCTTCTTACTTAGTATAGTTAGCAAATATGACTAGGAAAACCTAGACATTCATATGAATACTCTAATAAATTAATTTTACTTCCACAAACACTATAAGCACTCATAACACCTCATATGACATTTTCAATAGACTATACCATTAATAACATCCATCATCTACCTCAAAAATTCAAACATTGAATAATTATGCAAGAATATTGAAGCACATTGAATCACACTTTGTCATTGTCATTCTAACATACATGACACATCATTAATGCTCTTTGACATCTCATGGACATATCATTGAAAACACCTCAACATGGAGGGATATGACTTGATAAGTAAAAAAAGAGTGATAACATATATCCCAAATCTAAATAAATCAATATAAAGGTGATATAAAATTAACAATAGTTAAGTTTGTCACATGTATATCAAGACATTATTTTGTACTAGACACCTATGTCATAGTCAGACACAAGCATCAATAGTAGTGTCAAGATCTGATGGTAGTGTCTATGACCACAAATTTAAAATTTATAGAATCTGATGACTAAGTCAAAATAACGATCCTACATATTATACACCTATTTCAATTTCAAATCTATATACACAAAATAAACTATATAAGAACCATTTTTTCTTATGTATTTCAACATCTTTCAATAGTTGTAATTTATTTTTTGAGCAATCTCAGTTCTATAAATTCATAATATTATTTATCTAAGTTTTCTATTAATTGGCCTATGATATATATTTGATCACCTTTGTGATTAAACTATTTATATATTCTTAAACCTATCATGTACTTTCTAAATTTAGGTTTGAAAATTTGGTGAACCCAACCACTGGACTCAAAATACTACATTGACTTAGAGTTTTATATATTTTGATTTTTAATTACTATAAATTATTCTTTAAAATTCCTATATTTTCATTTATTAGTAATTGAAAATTTTAATCTCATTTTTTTTTTCAAATTGAAGATAAAAAAACATTATTCAATCATCTCAATAATAACAAGACCTAAATGGATGAATTTTTATATGTTACAAGAGATGAGATCATTAAACATTCCAATGATAAGGAACCTTGACCTACTAATGGTTAATTATTAAGATGTAATAAACATGATTACAATACAATAACTCTCCACTTGAGCACATCATCACTTCATACATATAGTGTGGGTATGGGTTATATATTGACAACATTATTCCCTAAACAAATACTTGTATTGCTACATCCTCCATAGAAAATATAATCACTTCAACCTAATTAATAGTTTTAATGCTTATATCAACTTAAAACATGTTTCAATCCCCTTTGGTGACTTTGAAAACTTCAAACCTTAGTAATAAAAAAGTTAAATATCTTGTATAGACTATAAATTTTTTTCAAGTTAAGGTTACAAATTTGTTAAAAAATCTATGAAATCAATTTACTTTATTGATTCAAAATATGTGTTCCATAATCCTCTTACACCTAAAATATATGTGCACCCTTTTCCATCTAGTTTTGTTTCACCCGAGTTCAAATTTTATAATGACAAGGGTGATCTTAGACAAAATATCTAATCTTTTATGTGGCATACCTTCATCATGCCACCAATCATAAAATTGACTATGGAGCCTCAAGGACTATGCTTTATGATGTATCTATATTTACCACTCCATTCAATGAAAACATTCAAACCTTTAACTGATTAATTCATAAAATATTTATCTATCAACATCACTTAAAATATATAATATGCTCAAATTAAAAAGATCAAATAAATAACCAATGAACCTATCAATGAATATGTTTTTATAGATAAAACAATGTAGGCCAAAATAACAAATCCAGTGGAAGATAAATAAATTCAAGACATCTTCAATGGAATCTATTGTTAACCCATTACATGATTCCATTATTTTAAAAAAAATTAAATCTTTCCCTAATCAAAACATCTAATAATTTTATGTGACATGCCTTCATTATGCCACTAATGATAAACTTTTGACTATTTATTTCTAAGGAGCCTCAAGAAATATTCTTTACAATGGATCTATATTTACCACTCCATTCAATGATAACATTCAAACCTTTAACTAATCAGTTCATAGAATATTTCTATATCAACATCACTTAAAATACATCATATACTCAAATTACAAAGATCAAATAGATAACCAATGAACTTATCAATTAATATGTTTTGATAGATTAAAAATGGCCAAAATAACAAATCTAATGGAAGATAAATAAATTTAATACATATCCAAAGAAATCTATTATTAACCCATTACATGATTCCATTATTTTTAAAAAATTTAAATACTTTGATGGCTTATGCCATTTTTTTTTTTGAGACTGTGAAATTAAAATTATGCCATTAAACAATCTTTGGTATGTATAAAACACATCAAATACATATAATACCAAGTTTAATATCAAACCAAAATAAAAATTCAAACCTAAAGAACCTAAAATATAAATAACCAAAATGGTTAACATAATGTCACACCAACATAATTGAATCATCTCACTCAATGTACCTAAGATATAGTTTACATGATTACTTGATCCTTCAACTTATTTACTTCATAAAATTATGGAGTGTCATCCCATATCTCTCCCTCCTCCCATAGAGGTTGATATGAGTTGAACTCTACCCAAAGGATATGATGCTAATACATATTGTGACTATCACTAAGGCCATGGGCATTCTAAGTATAAATTTTATAAATTTAATAATAAGATATAAGACCTCATCAATGAACAAAATATTAAATTCAATGATCCTCTAAATTATTTGGCTTCATAACTTGGTGGTCACTAGAATCAAAAGATATTTAAAAATCTATTGAAAAATCATTCTAAGAAAAACCTAGAAGTGACAATGTCATACATTTCACATACTCCTCCATAAAATAATGGGAACCCATTATATGGGATTATATTAACTTTTATTCACACATTATCTCCTATATTTCAAAGACCTAGTACTAAATATTATGATAGTGAAATAGTGGATGATGATTTAGATATTCATTCAGTATTTAATTAAGCATACCTTATCATCAACCTATACATAGTGTTATTATTGAAAATGGTTATATTGAGAATGTATATATCATAAAACTACTCACACATGTGTGATATAAACATGATGATCTATACTTTTCAATGAAAAACATAAGAGCGTTCAATGGGACATCACAACATGTTATTGGTGAGATTGATTTACTTTTATAGGTGGGTCCAACACATATGGTTACAAATTTATCATTTATAACATATTTTAGAGTGTTTTATATGTTATTGATATGAATTTTTATACATGAACTCCTTTTAGTACCTTCCATAATGTATGTATGTATTAAATACGTTCATACCAATAGGGTAGTTATATTTCTTATAATTCCATATGAACATCCACTTAAATAAGAGAAGTTTATTAAAATAAAATGAATTATAAAACATAATAATTTTAATCATATATGAAATGGTAATAAATAATAAATTTCCTTTCCTATGTAGCCATACTTAAGAGGCCTTTCCACTAGTTACACATAGTAGATTCCATGTAATTTTCACATACACCTACACAACATAATCAATTACCTAGAGAAATTTTACATGATACAATTATATAAAATAAAAATAAACCACATATAAAAATATTATGGGTTCCATGAAATCCTATTCCTTCTATTTTTTCTTCATGACCACTGAGTACTATTATACATATGTAGTATACCATAGATTCTACATATCCATATATGGCACCTATGCATGCTCCTTATCAGTATCACCAATTTCATATACCATATTTAAATATTTCATATACCTATTATCATCCATTGGATGAAATAATAGGGTATCCATTTGATTTAAAAATATTCAAAAAATGTAAAAACATCCAAATAATTCAAAAAAAAAAAAAATCAGCATTCCTAGATTTTATTAAGTCTATGGCATTTATGTTTTTCTTTTTATGTTATTAGATAGAATATAATTTAACTCTTATATACACATGTTTAATTCATATTTAATTTTGATAAAATCATGCCCAAACATAAAATATATGTAATTTTATATGTTAGACCTTTATTCTACTCACATCATATATTATGTTGGGAGAATCTTCTTCTTTGAACAAAATTGATAAATGTTACATATCATTTATGATCATTTATACATTATCATATTTGAGCTTATATTATAATGTTTACACATGTATAAACCCATGCTCATATATTTCATAGTTTACTTGATATTCTAAAGTACATAACATTTTTTTAACACATATATGTAGGGATTAATATAATATGTTTATGATGGTTGATTATGATTCATATATATTTCACTTCCTTATGTGTATTACATTGATATATATTATCTTGATTATATAACATTTAAATATGTTCCTTACATTTTGGCCTCTGTGTCATTGTATGTTGATTGGACATTTGAATATGTCATTCTATGTTGGGTTTGGCATTTAAATATATCATCCCTTTTAATTTTGTAGAATTTAAACATGCCCATTATATGAAGTCTCCTTGGACCATTAATTTAGATTAAATCTAGTGATATTGTGTGCATAATTTATTTATTCCTCAAATTTTATTGTTACCCTATAGACGTTGACATGATCTATATCATGAATCTTAGGACTTGATGTGATCACATGCTACAAACCTAACTAATATTTACTTTGATATATTACAATTATAACATATATAATTCATATATAGGTAATGTAGTTACCTTATCCTTATGAGGTAAGGTACTTACAATTTTATATTTCCCTCACTTAAAGTGGGGATTTTAAGTGGGGGAATGTCATAGAAGGCATGACCTATACATTTTCATAGTTTTCTAGATTGTATTGGGGGCATGTCACAAAGACATGACCTCTAAACCTCCACATTTTCACAATTTTTTAAAGATTTTAGTGGGAAAATTCATAATAAAATTACTTTCATACACATACATTTTCATATTTTCCATATTTCAATGGGGGCATTTCACAAAGGCATGACCTATAGCCTATCACATTTTCACAATTTTCTAGATTGCATTGGGGGCTTGTCATAAAGGAATGACCTCCATAATTTCAACGTTAAAGTGGAGGAATGTCATAAAAACATGACCTCCACACTTTAAAACTTACTCAGTATCTATATATTTAAGTTGAGGCATGTCATAATAACATATCCTCCACACTTTTACAAACTCCAATTTAGTTCCATCATTCAAATATGCACTTGGGTCAGAATCATATATATTGAACTATTTTTACATACATTTGAAAGATATTTTATTATATATATGAAATATATAATCTATTTCAAACATATTATAGGTGTATATGCCATGTTATTTATCCAAAAAAATAAAATCTTAAAAATTATACTACTCACCAAGATGTACCAATTATATTAAGATGTATTGTTTTCAAGCCTTTTATAATCAATTAGTTTGGTTAATTTTATAGGCTTAAGTGATTAATCAATTTATCCAAAATATATTTATATATTTTAGTTATTACATCATATAATTTCACCATATTTATAGGATTAGTTTATTTAATCATTCACCCTCAGCAAATTATGTATATTCACACTTGAATTGTGGGATTGAGATATAATAACCTCAACGATCATGTAAAAACTCATATTTACACCTGATTAGGGGTATAATAATTTATAATATCCCTACTCAAATCTCTAAGGTTTAGGTTTTAACTTTGTTTATATTCAATGTTTCATAAAGAGGAATATTTACCAAGTGAAAGAATCATTAGGAAAAATGGTTGCATTGACAAATAGGTGTATTCCTTCCTTGGTCTCTTTTTTTTCAAGAATTTTTATATTTTCATTTTTTATATTATATGGAATAATTTTCACTTTAACATGTTCTTGGTTATAAGTCAAAGACCAAAAAAACACTTAAAGTGGGCTCAATCAAAGGTAAGGTGTGTTATACACACCTCGGTACACTTTTATTCCCTATAAACTAGTAATATCATCCTTATGCATTAATAGATTAAAGGGGAGTAATGTAGATAATAAAATTGAATATTTATATAATGTTAGTTGTGTAATTTTAACAAATATCAATCAAAGTTATAATTTTTAGTTATAAAACTCCTTGCTACTAAAAGTCTTGCATTCACCATCTCATTGTGCCTAAATGCGTATATCTTAGTCTAATCCATATTGTTCTGATGATACAAGTCCCATATACTACACATAAATATTAAAACTTGATAAACATCATTTACTATCAGTGTTATATCTGTATCTATTTTCTATCCTTCTGAATAATATCTTCCACATAAGGACACTACAATCATTGGTAATGTCTAGATTATTATCTAGTGTCTATTACCTAAAATTCATCAAACATAAAAAATTATCACAACCCATAGGTCAACCTAATTGTCTTATCAAACTGTAAAATGATAAATTTTAAAAAGGTGTGGTATAAATACAAGTTTAACCCTTCTCATTCCTCATATATAAAATACCAAGTAAAAAACCTACCAAAGCTAAATCAATCAATTACTCTATAACTCTAATCTTCCTTATTTTCCCCTATTTTCATATCAAGCATAATAGCATTCATATCATAGGTTTGAATCATTGAAAGAGTACCCCATGATCAATATTTATCATATTACAAACTAGATCATTACATGCATATTCATATAGTATAGCTCAATATTGTGCACACACTTTCTCACACATAGGGGAGAAATATATAAGTCTTAAGCCTTCCTTATAGTATTGGATATATAGGAAAAACCCATTTATAGAGGGGTCTTTGGGGAAAATTGACACTGGGATGCCATTGACCCATTTTCAACAAACTCATTCTAAGGGTGAAGAGGGGTGAAGAGCTAGGGTTTTATCAATCAATGAAGAGTAGAAACCTATATCCTATATTTGTATACATTAGTATAAAGATTACATAAAACCAAAAATAATTAATTTGGTTTCATCTGGATGAATTCATTATTCCATATTGGACAACTACATCAAAGATGAACTTTAACATCAATTATAGTGTCCAGATTTGATGGAAGTGTCCACATCCATAAACATAAAATTTCCATAATTTGATGATAGATATATAATATTGATATTACATATTCTATACCTATTTCAAGTCTATATCTATCTACATACATTAAATTAAATAAATACCATTTTTTATGATTTATTGTAATATCTTTCAATCGATGTATTTTACTATTTTTAGCAAACTCAGTTGTATAAATTTAGAATATTTTTTATCTAAATTTTCCATTAATTTACCTACTATTATTTTTTTTATCACAATTTTTATTTAACTATTTATATATTCTTAATATTATCCCCCACTTTCTAAATATAAGTTTAAATGTTAATTGAAAATAACCTAGAAGAATTGAACACATAAATAACATGTGGATGTGAGGTAATGGTAAATAAGAGGAATATCTATGTGCACAAGTCATTTATGGTGAAGGTAGGTCAAAAATGGCATTCTAAGTGTCTAATACTATATTTTATTGTTTATAAATGCCTCAATTTTTTTCTAGTATTAAAATGTAATATAAATACTATATTAATTGATAAAGAGTTATCAAAGTTTGTATAACACACTTTGTCTTTAGGAGAAGGCTCCGAGTATACAAATTTGATGCACGCAAAACCTCCAATGAACATATAGAAATCAATACCCATAGTTTTAAATTTTAAATATGAACTATAATTTAAATATAGTTTAAAAATGAAGAGTACACATTTATATTATTATTTCCTTATAATTTTTTTTTGATATGATGCTTCCTTATTGAAGCATTAGAGAATGATTGCTCTTATTAAATAATTAGATAGTTTGGGATGATCAAATATTGATTTTGTATAAATTTTAAATCCCATGGGTTGGGAAGACAAATGAAACAACATTAATGAATAGGGATAATGTTAATATCATTGAGCATCACTAAAATCAATCACACTAGCTCAAATAACTTATCTAGATTTGATCTTAAACCTTAATATCGTAAGGTGGGAACCACATAATGGGTTTTATATGATTAAAGTCAAGTACATTGAGAATTGTTGAAAATCAACATGCATTAATTTAAAAAAAAATGAATCAAACAATATAGATATACTTATATATTCAATGTTTCTCACTACTTAGTGCCATCGAATTATATTTACAAATAAACAACTATAATAGTGTTTATTGTAAAATGTGTATATGTGCATGAAATAATATCATACCCCAATAAATCTATACAAACTCATATATATTATTATTTATCTATATGGTAAAATATAAGAACTTTTATATGAAATCTATGTATATGTCAAAATTTGTAATTTTTTCCTATATATCATGTGCACATTCATGACATATGTAATCAAGTGTATCTACATATGTAATATGTAATCCATGTTATTTTTAAATTGAGTTTATATGCATGGCATATTCCCCTATGATCTATATCAATGTGTGTGTGTGTGTGTGTGTGTGTGTGTGTGTGTGTGTGTGTGTGTGTGTGTGTGTGTATATGTATATATATATATATTTATATATATATATATGTATATATATATGTATATATATATATATGTATATATATATATATATTTGCCTCATATTTGAAATAATATAATATCTAAATCACTATGAGGCTTTTGAATCCTATAGTCTATTCCTAAAATATTATTTTTATACTCATATAGGCTTATGTATCTATGAAAATATCACTAATATGACTCCATTTTTAGGTTAGGTATATATATTTTAAATAACCCATCTAAAAAAAAATTAATTGTATGATGTCATGTATAAAGATGTAATCATTTGGAAAATATGTCATCAAAGTAATGTATATGTCAATAAAACATATATGTAATTTAGTTCATATATGTGTCATGTCAATAGAGATGTATTCATAAGTTACATAGTAATATCCATCATAATTGTAATAACAAAATAAGAATACATAATAAAGAGGTGCATGATATAAATCATGGCACCACATGCTAATGGGCAAGTATGTGATATGGATAGAAACATCCAAAAACATAGAAATATTATCAAGTTCAAAAATATTAGTAGACCATCCTGTATTATTCTAATCATAAGTATGTAATGTCACACATGAGGCCAATGGTCAAAATCAAGGGACATCAATATGTTGAATCAAACAAGGCCAAGAACCACAATGAAGGGACATTAATATGTCACAAACAAGGCCAAGTGGTTTCACAACATATTAAATAAATAAATAAACATATCATATGTAAGATTAATAGAATTAATAAAGCATATAAAAAGTGAAAACTAGTTCAAATTATCCACGTTTGTCAATGTCATATCATAGAAAAGTGGCATATCCATGTAGCATTATTTAAAATATTAGTAATTAACAATACATGTTGAAGAAATATAGGTAGATCAATATTGTAAAAGGTCCTATAAAAAAATAACATGTGATATCATGACCCATGGATTAATTTACTCTAAACATTAGAATAGCTATTGGTTATAAGATAATCCTACATCTATATGTCCATATATGATCTGTGTGCCCCACATCACACTCATATACTATGAAATACATGTGCATATGAAAATAATATGCCACCTACAAAATGTATGATAAATAACATATGTAAATAGTGTAACTAACAATTATTTCATGTTTAGGCCCTATTTTTATTTTTTCAATATTATAAATTTTTTTAAATTTTTTTTGTTTTTTATATTTATTATTTTTATTAAAAATTAAAAGGGTGCTAACCAATTATCATATTAATGTGATATCCATCGAGTGTTAATATATCATATGGTGCAATGATTACCTTTAATGAGTGTAAATTAATGGATGTGGGCATATCAACATCAAAAAAGGAATTAGGTACTATAATTTAGTTATCATCATCACCCATACACTCTAGTGTATGATGGTTAGCTCTAGAAGGCAAAAATGTATTTAGATTCTAATATGTATTACAATAATATCTCATTTAATATGTTAATTATTATACATTATAAACTTTATGTGGTCTTATTTTAATAAATGATATAGTATATAATTGCCTATGTGAGTCTCGAATGACTCTCTAATGTGATAATTATTGTAAAATTGGTTGCCTGGGAGAATAATATACTTTCCTTTGAGTTGTGTGTTTGTGTGTGTGTGTGTGTGTGTCTGAGTGATACATAAGTACAATAAATTACTCCCCATAATGGTAATAAATAGTTTTAATAATTGATTATGGTGTTTTTGGGGTTTGAGGAGATATAATTAGATCAAATGGGTACTCATATTGAATTTTTGAAACTATGCCTACTTTGTTATAGTGTATATACTTGATACATTGATGCATTATATATGGTACTTCCCAGAGCTTATATATTTAAGGTAATTATAAAAACATGTTGAAGACCCTATTGCATTGTAGAAAAACACTATCATGAAGCCCATATGAAGAGGTAACACAGTGCACTAAAGAGTGTTCTAGGTCTATCCATTGAATCCATTAACCTATTTAGTAGTGTATTATAAATTATATTGTGTGTATCCAATAACATGGATACATATAATTGGAAAAACATTTTTTTATGATCCATTATAAACCATGACCATATGTATTAGTTTCTTGTTGATGTGGGTTTGTATGAATAATGTGTAGAGATACAAACCATTGTTGAATATCTCATTTTCATTAAATGTAATCATAGATAATTATGGTGATATGACTATAAGTATACCAATAATCCCATCCACTAGATGACCATATCTCACATGATGAGGATTAAAACTGTATATATAATATACTTTGGAAGTATCCTTACTCTCTATTGTATTACATTTTAAAAATTATTCATTAAATATTTTTAATTTATTATTATAATTTGATTGAGATTGAGATTCATCTATAGGTGTGCTTAGATCAATATCGATATCATAAATAATATCTTGTATATTATGTGTTTACTTGATTCATATGTTTATATAATTTCTATCAATTTGATTATAATCATAGTATGTATTACTCAGGGTAAATTTTACCAGTGAATATTTGTTAATTCATGAATATTCAAATTTTTTGATTTTGGTATTGGTGATTTTTTAAGGTCGACAGATGGGACCAGATCGCCAAAATTTTAGGGATCAATTCACCAAACCTTTATAATAATATGTAATATTATACTTCAATTCACCACATATATATAGTACAAACACCACCCAAATCCTAATATCAAATAAGCCAATAAGCAAAAATGGAATTAGAGGACCAAAAAATTGAAAAATAGTGCTAGATGGAGGAATTGAATGATAATATTAAATGATAATATCTTAAAAATTCTAATATTGTTAAATTATAGCACTAAATAATAGTACCAAATGATAATACTAAACAATAGTGCCAAATAGGAGTATCAAATGATAGATCCAAAAAGAAGAAAGTTGCTACAACCAAATGGTATAACCAATCTATAGCATTTAATCGTTAACTGTATGATAGAACTAAAGTGTTCTATCCTTGACAATCATTAAACCTTGTAGGAATAATAAAAGTGTAGGCCAATTATTATGAAAATCATGCATATTATCTTATTTTAAAGAGCCAACCAAAAAACCCACACAATCACAATGCACTCAAAATATAGGTATTTATTATTTTTTAGTTTGTCAAAATTTTGACATTAAATATTCAATAATATTAAAACAATTTTACATGCATAAATCCCCACTAATATCTCACCATAAATAATTAACCATAATAACATATCACCCCTAATATATTTTTTTGATGATGACATGCCACCACTCAAAGATGCTCCTCTAGTTTTTGATGAAAATGATAATGACACTCAAGTGGTAGAAGATATTGTTAGTTACCTCCACTGAAAAATATTTGTGAAGGAAAATAATTAGATGGAAAATTGAAAGGTCATTTAAGGTGTAATGGGCAAAAAAATATTCCTTCATATAACCTATAGATCCTAAAAATGCTGATGATACTCCAATAGAATGTAGATGTATAATATGTATCTATAAATTAGGAAAGGAACACAAAATGTAACTAAAATTGGATACAATTGAGAAACATTATGGAAAATTATATATGATAGTAAATCACCCAGATAGACTAATAACAAGAAAACTTAGGTGGAAAAATGCATAAGAATGCATGCAAGATATGCACACAAGTATGAAAATGATAAGAAATGTCAAAAACATATTATTGAGAAAAGGGAACAATTAAAGGAAATTTTGGAAAAGTCATGCAATCCCATCTAAAGGAAAAATATATATAGTTTTCTACTATATACCACAATCTAAAAAAAGGTAGACCTATTTCTAATTTTTTATTTTATAAGATTTTATTTAAACATAATGGGTTTATGGATATTCCACAATGACATTGGTCAGATAGTAGCTCTTAGTAAATGTCTAAATGTTTATAATTGGTTGAGAAGGAATATTTGAAATAAAAAGTTCAAAATTCACTATTCATCTTATTATCAATTGATGAGGTCATAAAAATTGACAACATAGCTTGGGTTTTCATGCATGGTTATAATTTTGAGAAATATTCAAGGCAACCTCATCTAATAGTAGTTCATAAAATTGTAATGCATAAATTCTTCAAAAATTGGTTGTATCAAGTTTGAAAGATAAAGTTGGGATGGATGATTATAGAATAGATATGAAGCTAGTGTGTTTTGGAGTTGATGGTGCATCAGTTATACAAGGGCATAGAAATGGTTTGTGTGTTCGAATAAAAACAATAGTTTCCCCATATATGATTCAAATTAATTTTATGGATCATATGATTAATCTTGCATAAAAAATGGTTAAAAAATTTGCTAATGTGGTAAAAGTGGAGGAGCTCATTCATGACCTACATGCTTATATGTCAAGCAGTCCAAAAAGATTTTTAGAGTTCCAAAAATTTGAAATAAGAGTGATTGATGGTAAGAAACTATTGAAATATGTTGATACAAGATGAATATTTATGCATTAATTTACATGCAAATTTTTTTAAGAATATCCATCATTATTAGGATTTATGTATAAATATCATAGAGAAATTGACACGGCAAAACATTTGTTGTACCATTTAACATATTTGGAAACAATACTAAATTTTTTTGGAATTCTTCCAATCTTGATGGAAATCAATTATTTAATGAAACATGCTCAGGAGAGATCCATTTATATTATTTACTTAATACGGTTGAGAAAATGATTATGTCAATATCTAGATGTACTATACACTTCGAATGAAAAGTTTCAAGGCCATGTTTTTATTTGTTGGAAATGTTTGATAGATTTAAGGAAAATTAAGAGTTATTTGAAGTTGAATATCAATGACCATATTTGTGTCACTGTTAATACAAAGAAGATACCAATTCAAACATTATACAAAAGACATGATCTTGTGTGAGCTGAATCCAAAGAACTACCAATAACATGTATTCTATATGACACTGTTCTATCTGAAACCTAGATGAAACTAAGTTTAGTTTACCAAAACTTATTTATAGAGATTAGAGATCATTTTTAAAGGGGTGATTTTTTGGAGGCCATCACAATTTTTAATCCTATTTTTTGGAACAATCATAATAGTCAAAAGGTTATTAGTAATTTATTTCATAAATACATGGGTTATATTATAAAGAATTTTGATAAATCTATAGAGGTAAATGGATTAGAAAAAAATGTATTTTGGGAAAAGATTTAATTACATCCTAGTCAACTCACTTTTTAATTACAATGTTTAAATAATATCATCTTCTAAACAAACCAATAGAAAATGGGGCAATTACATGGCTATGGAAAAGTCTTTATCCTAGTGGTATAATACAAGAATGTCTAAGTGAATATTTTTGATTATATCAAAATTTTCAAAAAATGATTCTGGGCTCAATGGAATATGAAAGATTATTCAATGAATTATCATTCATAAAGTCAAACTTCAAAACAGATTGGATAAAAAAATTAGAAACCTGTTTGAGATTATATGTTTCACATTATTCTATAGATATGTTTCCTTATGAAATATCTCTTGAAAGGAACCTTAAGATTTATTTGAAATTTAATATCAATGACCATATTTGTGTCACTATTAATATAAAGGAGATACCAATTCACACTTTATACAAAAGACATGATCTTGTGGGAATTGAATCCAAAGAACTACCAATAACATGTATTCTATATGACACTATTCTATTTGAAACCTAGATGAGACTAAGTTTAGTTTACCAAAATTTATTTTTAGAGATTAGAGATCATTTTGAAAGGGGTGATTTTTTAGATGCCATGGCAATTGTGAATCCAATTTTTTGGAACAGTCATAATAGTCAAAAGATGATTAGTAATTTATTTCATAAATACATTGGTTATATTATAAAGCATTTTGGTAAAACTATAAAGGTGAATGGAGTAGAAAAAATGTATTTTTGGAAAATATTTAATTACATCCTATTCACCTCATTTTGGAATTACAATGTTTGAATAATATCATCTTCTAAACAAACCAATAGAAAATGGGGCAATTACATGGCTATAGAAAAAAATTTATCCTAGTAGTATAATACAATAATGTCTAAGTGAATATTTTTGATTATATGAAAATTTTCAAATAATGATTTTGGGCTTAGTGGAATATTAAATATTATTTAATGCATTATCATTCATAAATTCAAACTTCAAAATAGATTGGAACAAAAATTAGAAACCTGTTTCAGATTATATGTTTCACATTATTCGATAGACATGTTTCCTTATGAAATATCTCTTGAAAGGAACCTTAAGATTTATTTGATGTTGAATATCAATGACCATCTTTGTGTCAGTATTAATACAAAGGAGATACCAATTCACACTTTATAAAAAAGACATGATCTTGTGGGAGCTGAATCCAAAGAAATACCAATAACATGTATTCTATATGACACTGTTCTATCTAAAACCTAGATGAAACTAAGTTTAGTTTACCAAAACTTATTTGTAGAGATTGGAGATCATTTTCAAAGGGGTGATTTTTTAGAGTCCATCGCAATTGTGAATCCTATTTTTTTGAACAACCATAATAGTCAAAAGATGATTAGTAATTTATTTCATAAATACATGGGTTATATTATAAAGCATTTTGATAAATCTATAGAGGTGAATGGAGTAGAAAAAAGGGTATTTTGGGAAAAGATTTAATTACATCCTAGTCAACTTATTTTTGAATTACAATGTTTGAATAATATCATCTTCTAAACAAACCAATAGAAAATGGGGAAATTACATGGCTATGAAAAAATCTTTATCTTAGTAGTATAATACAAGAATGTCTAAGTGAATATTTTTTATTATATGAAAATCTTCAAGCAATGATTCTGGGCTCAATGTAATATGAAATATTATTCAATGCATTATAATTCATAAAGTCAAAACTTCAAAATAGATTGGATAAAAAATTAGAAACCTGTTTGAGATTATATGTTTCACATTATTTTACAGACACGTTTCCTTATGAAATATCTCTTGAAACATGGAGTTATCTAACTAAAATAAGAGGAAACAGAAATGAAACAATAAATAAAGAGGATGTAAATATTAAAATTGAATATGGCACTAACATGATAGATGTAAATGTCATTAGCAATGATCAGGTTTGTGTGGGATTGTTTCAACTATGAGTCTATTAATTTATAGTTTATAAATTCTAATTTAATATAGTTTTTAAATTTATTTATAGTTACTACTATTCAATTTATTCATTTTTTACTTTATGTAATTATTTTTAAGTATTTTTCACATGCTTATCATAAGATGCAATAATTATTATACATTTTTTGAAATTCATTTCCTTGTTTCTTGCTAAGTGTTGAATGTAAAAGATTAATATATTTTGATTTTGTTAGGGGGAACACAATATTTTAATATCAAATAAAATATAGGAATTAATTAAATAATTTTAACTCCTTAATATGGTTCTCTATGCATTTGATACATATTTTTAAATATCTATTTTTTTTGCATATGTGATGTATTTATTGTGCCTTCATAGTATTTGATATATTCCTTTATACAATGATTTTTATTTTTTTTTTCATTTATTCAAAATGTATTTTCTCATAATCGATGTGTATATAATGTGTTTGAATTTCTTATTATGTGTTTGATATGGATTAGTTGCACTCTCTTATGTGCCTTCTATGTGCTTGACTCTAGCATCTAAAGTGTTAGATATGTGTTTTGTTATATAACTTATATTGGTATTGTTATTATTTAATTTTTCATGAATGTATTAAATTTATCTTATATTAATATCACATATTATAATTTAATGACCTAATACCTTATCTTATATGTGGTGTGTTTCATCCATTTATATAGAGATGTGAGTTTCACAAGTGCATCACAAATATCAAAAGGAGGCATAACACAATACAACATCATAAAATTCAAATTGAAATTTATTCTCAAGCATAATTAAAAATAAATAAAACAAAAAATATTGCAATGTATGTGACTCTTCCATTAATCAAAATTGAATAAATTGATCAATTTCAAACTTCAAATTGCCATTCAACTTTTTTTTTAAATAAAACATTAATTAAAAAATATTATAAAATAGATTATCGACTACTCAGATACTTTACCAACCAAAACATCCTTTGTGACACTTCTATCCTTCAATATCCTTGCTTTTTCAAGATCCTCAGTGATAGAATTAATATAACCAAGATTTTCCCTTTCTTCTTTTCCAACATCTCTTGTAGAAAATAGACTTTGATTGAAAACTATATTCTAATTAAATAAGGCATAAATATCCCATCCTTGCTCCTTAATGATTTTTTTAGAGTGATTTTTTTTTAAAAATTTAATATAATAATCTTCTACTTGAATTCAATAGAAGATAATAATTTTATTCATGCATTTTTCAAATGCACATTGAGGACCTCAGCTTCTTTTTTCAAGTTCTCATACTTTGCATACAATTTAAAATAAAATGAAATTAAATGTGAAAAAAATAATTATCACATGAAATTTGAGTAAAATTAAGATACATTACCAAATATTTTTCCTTCTACACATCCACAATCACAACAAGGTTAGCATATTTCACCCATTTCTTAAAATATGCTTGGGCTTTTGCATTCAAATTATCTAACTTGTTAAGCATAATAGTCAATAGATTATCATTATAAAAATTAGCAACAATAACTGACCTAGATTTAGTTTTGAAAAATAAAGCATAAATCTTTGTGGGTTCATGTTACACAAATAAAAACAATTTTTCTCACTGGGAGTGGTTGTGATAACGAATGTTTATTTATTCTATCTATACCTTCTTTTGAAACTCCTACACATGTAAATTTTTAATTCATAAATTAATACCTCCTAAATATTACCATTAATAATATTTGATACCAAATTATTTAGTGGAAAATATGTAATGTCATCATTAGACAAGACAACATTCTCTATTTGGGTGGGACTATGGGGTGACGCTTCTTCCTAAGCAATCACATGAAAATTTGATGATGTTCCTTGGAAAAAATCATGTGGACTAAAAGTGTATCTAACAACATCACCACTTTCAATCCCCAGATGTTCCTTTACAAGTTCAATACCTTACAAAGAAGTCAATCCCTACACACTCGACACCTTTGATAGAGAAAGTGGGGAATTGGGAACATGATCATTACAGTGTTACTCTTCTAGTTTCTAGTGGTTGTTGTAATGAAAGAGTCTTACCCCTTGATTGAACTAAGTTTAGTAGTAGAGGTTATGGTATAATGTTCTTTAGACAATGAGGATTCCCTATGGAATGTAAATTCTTTTATTAAAAAAATAAAAAACAAAGTTATATGCTAATTTATAATTAAAGGTTTAGTACTTGTATTTGGAGATAGTGTATCCTATAATATATGCACTATATTATGAGTGATAGGGTGTGTTTTGAGATGGTAAATTATGCCAAATTTCAGTCATAAAAAATATTATCAAAAATGAAAAAACCAAATTATGCAATGTAAAATACCTTGCATGGAGGCTCAAGAAGGCACAATAAATGTTAGAGTTTGTTGTGGTGGTGGTTATTCCATGACCTAAATTAATTCCAAGTCAACTAAAATAATTAAATAAAACTAAATTAATACACTTTAAAGTTAAAATATCATTTTAAATTTTTAAATAGTAAACCTACATATGGAGATGATGTCGAAGAAAGTCTTACACATTTTGAAATCCAAAATGATTGCAAGGATGATTCTGTAGACTATGAATATATATATATATATATTCTTCAAATCCATGTTATCCTTTCAATGAAGTTTATTTTCATGTGGCATGAAATATTATCTATAAAAAACAAATTTAAAACAATTATTAATATTTACCTTGGTAATTATTTAACAAATAAAAAAATATTAAACATTAGTTCAGCAAATAAAAAATAAAGAAACATCTTGTTACTCTAGAGACAAAACATTTGTGCTCATATTTGGATGAAGCACAATTGGAATCGATGATATTTGGAGGCCATATAAGGTTTTATAGTATAATTCTATAATAAATTTTGAATAAGAAATAGTGGAACTAGGATTGGTACAAGGACAATTTAATTCAATCCATATCCTAGCAGAAATAAAAGAGCACTAGTCATATCTCAAATTAGTAAGAGTATGAACAATGTAAACTAATGCCCAATAGGGATATAGTATGGTCTTCTATACAATACTATTCTCACTTGAAAAAAATGAACCATTACTTTACAAAAAGGGTTAGTATTGTCTTCCATGTGGAGGCCCCTCTTCTGACTATCATAAATGAAAGAGAAAATGAGGAATTTATATCTCAAAAGTTGAATATTGAATTAAAAAAATTATAATTACATACCAATTCAACTAATGTGAATTCCAAAAGATGACTACAAATAGTTCTTGTCATCATCTATTATCATTACTTTTGAACTCAATGGTTTTGTAATGTGAAATGGAAGACCTATCCGATTGTGAATCTCTTCTGGTGAGGTACCAAAACAAATCATTCTAGAGTCCACATTCACAGTGAATATATTCTAATTATAGTCATGGGAATACATGAACATTTTTAGTAACCTAGTATCTATTTCATACTAGGGAATATACAGTAGGACACTATAGTTTCATTGTAAGATCTAATCATTATACACATCTGGATTCTCCACAAACCTCAAAATTTTTAGGCATATCAAGTTATTGAAAATGATTTTTTTTCATTTATGGGGAATTTATGTAGGCGGGGGAAAAGGGGGATAATAACTATCTACTACAAAATGTTAAAAATGATGGTAGAGGGTAGGTATTTATAAGATAGGGGTGATCTAGTGATTGGACAATAGACGAGCCACACAAGTTACTTGAAAGCATGGCCTGACATTACCATTCAGCACTATCTATTTATAAATCCATCTAACACAACCATACTATGATGGAAATTTGGTTTACATAGGCCCTCATGCATGATTTAGTAAACCCATTCGACTCTATCAGATATCACAACCATTTAGCACAATTGAATGATATATATTTATCACAATCATTTAACATTGTCATTTAGCATATATTTTTAACACAAGCATTCAACATATCCTTTTAGTAAAATCATTTGGCATTTGTCTTATGGTACAACCAAGTGGTTGTATGGAAAAATATGTAACTATTTATTTTCTCTCATTTAGAATCATCATAGATTTACCATTGCCCATAGAGGATTCTCCACACCTATGAATCAAATTTCCCAAGGTTCACCAAATATTTCCAATAGGTTTTCTAGTAGGGCCTCTTAAAATTAACCCTGGTATTACTATCATAAATATTAGGTGTAGGCATTCTCACATTAAACTATCATAGTTTACTCTAGTAATTTAATGATAATTATAATATTCATTATTTTCATAATTATTAGGTGTAGGCATACTTTCATAAAACTAAATTATGGGGAATAGATTTGAGGTTTCACTCAAGTAATTTTTGTAATATTACATGAAGAGGTTATTATAAGGGTGGAAACTTCTTCTATGAATTAGATAATATAATTTGATTTCTAGGTTATGATATTGCATTAACCATAACTCATTATTATTATCATTCTATTTCAAAACGTATTTTGGACTGATATAAAACATGGTTGTTGAATTATTTGGAGTATTATGTGCATACTTGAGTTTTTTCAAAGCTATGAACTTGAATTCTCAATCTCTCAATGTATGGAATAACTCATTTAAATAATGTAATTTGGTGAATACTATTGATTCATAGAGTACTGTGAAGATTATTTTATTTAATATGTTTTGTAACTCATTTTATACCATTATATTGATCAAACTAGTTGGTATTATATAGAAGTACATAATCATTGATTATCTGATTAGACCATTTCTTGAGTTTTTTTTAGCATAAGATACTTTCTCATCAATGTTGATGGATAATTGTAATATAAGTTTATCTGCTAAATCATTGAATACCATGAATAATTCGAGGATGTCATAGAATATTCATAAAGTATATTCTTTGAGACTTCTAAATAATATCTTGATCAATAATAGATGATTATATATGTAATCCAAATAAGCTATGTATAAGGATCTAACATGTTATTTTGGATTAGATTTACCATGATATAATTGAAACTTAGGGAAAAAAAACTTATAGGTAATGGATAGGCTATAATTTTAGGTTATAATGTATCATGGAGTAAAGAAAGTGAATCCATTGAATGACTATCTCTATAAGTACTTTAATCCAATTTTAACACATTAGCTTATACAACTAAAACATTTTACTCAAAGGTACATGTATTAGGTGAGGTTGATGATATAATGTGCATAGTCATAATAGGAAGGGAACTGGTAATCTATGTAGGAATTAACTTGGAAATATGTGAGAATCCCTATGTTTCCCCCACACTTTGGGTGGACATCACATGTGACTAGAGGTGTATAAGTAATAGTGGTTTGAACACATATGGTTGGGCTAGTAACCTAAAAAGATTGATTGAAAATAGTAAAGGGATCATTTTTTTGTTGCTTAAATGTAACAAACATAACTTTGTGTGAAACCCTATATGCTAGGATTAATTTTACTACTTTATCTACTCCTTGATGTGTTGATGAAGTCCATGGATAAATTTGGACAAGGATTTAACTTGATAAAAATCTATCCCATTAGGCTTATTGGAATCAATAATATTTTGGTATTAATGATTATATTAATTATTTTGATTACCATGTTCTAAATTAGGCATTTAGACATAACTATATGTTTATACATATTCATGAAGAATTATATCAACAAAATATGAAGAAACATTCAATGTATTAATTTTATCAATTTTAGATGAAACCAAATGAATATGACTAAGTTTTATGTTGACCCCACTTAATATATCACCATTTATTAGAGATAAAATGGGAATATCCTTAATCAATGGCATAATATGAAATCATGCAAGTGTGTAGAAGGCTAAGACTAAAGGTGAAACAAATTTATTGTATTTCGTATGGAGAAATTACAAATCATATCTAAAACCCTAAAAAATAAATATGAACCCCATAGAAAGGAGAAAAAAGCCCATATAGAAACCCAAGGTTTGTCAATTTTTAATGAATATATGGGTTCAAAAATATATTTTAACCTAATTTGGATCAATTAATAATTCTAATTAAGATATAAATTATTGTAATAATTTAGATTAAACTATGGAAATCAAGAAAATATTTGAATGTATGAGACTGAAACTTATTTGGAAATAAATATTAATAGATATGGAAAGTAAGATAAAGGATGAGATGCTAAGTGATTCCCTATATTTGGCAAGACTAAGACTAGTGGTAGGATGGAAATAAGACTGTGAGTTATTTGATGTAGAATATGGATCTTTATGTTTACCTAGATAGTAACCTTCTCTTCAGGTTAATAATTTCCACCTCTTTGTCTCAAGTTAGTTATTTTTGTCCCTAGATAGTTTTATTTTCTATTTGATATAGGAATGTACACCTATTTTTACTTCACTCTATGTATGATCCCAAAGTTTGATCATATTCAAAACACACATAAATCCATATCCTTAATTCAAAACCCTAGGTCAACTTGTGAGTGGATAAAATTTAAAAAATTTGAGAAGTGTAATGGGATTAACTAACCCCAATCACCCCAATTGATGATTCATCGCTATCTTTATATCTAATGCTATGAAGAGGGAAATCAAGCCATACACAGTTATTCCCTTTAGTGTGAATGTAAAATTTTGTTAATTTTATATAAGAATGCACTTAATGATATAGATTTCAACACTTGAATAATTTATTCTTTTCTTGGCTTGGTTTGCTTCAAAATTGGTTGATGATTATTCCTTGTGATTGATTTATAAATTGGGAAGAATGATTAAGTTTCACTCAATGTGTAGTAATGTATAGATGTTTGATAGATAAGTTTCATATGTATAATAACTATAATATTGATTTTCATTTATATTAATAAATTTGGGTAATTTCTCACACTAATGACATGCTAAGGAGATGGGTTGATCCATATAAATGAATTGAATTTTAAATTAGATAATTATGACGTAAATGATAGAATTATTAAATTTGATCGATAACTTCTAGATGATATTTAATAGACTTGACGTTATTATTTAAGAAATAAAAATAAATATATAAATATTTATAGATGTATAAGTATGATATTATATTGGTTTTACATATATTGGGAGAATCCTAAGGTGACTAATAACGAATTGAAAGGATTGGACCCATAAATAACATTTGGATATGAGATAATGTTGAATAGAAGTCATATATGTTTTCACAAGTCATGTATGATGAACGTAAGTTGATAATTAGGTTGAAGAGTGTGTAATATAATATTATAGTGTCTACACATAATACTCTATTTTACATATATAAACATAAATAAATAAATAGATTAGAGATAAGTTTAATTACCTTGGGTTGACTTGTCAGTGCATAAATCTCCCTGTTGGATCAAGTAGAATTTATGAGAGATGTTTTAAGTTAATAATCAATTGTAAATAATGAAGATATAAGTATCCTTAATTGAATAATAGATATACTAGGGTGCATTTATTTAGTTCAACCTCCTCCTATTAAACTTCAAATACCTTGACCAAGAGTTAAATTTCATAATAATAAGCTCATATACTCTAATTCATATTCTTGTACTAAAAGTAGGTTTTTATGTGCAATAAAAATATAATGGTCTATGTTTCTTAAAAAAATAAAATATGGGGGCACCGGCCACCCACACACACACACACACACACACACACACACACAAATAGAAATTTCTCTCAAAGTGAGATAAAACTATGTTGATGGATTCAATATGAATCAATATAGTATAATGATATAAACATAAAACAATAAAATGTTGGCAATGTTGATATAGTAAAAAGAGGAAAACAAATATATTGAATGGGGGAGAAATTATTGGAAATTGAAACTAGTAATAAAATGAACTATGTTAACCTTGCTATAAATAGTTATAAACATAGGAGGAAATATAATTAAATTTATTATGATCAAGTCAGTCAAGAGAAAACTTGAATTTATGTAGTAGAGGTATAAAGTTGAGAAAAATCACTAAAGGAGGCTAAGTTGACTAGATATAAATATATTTAGTGTAAATGGATAGGATAGGTGATTATATGACATCAATATCTCGTACAATACTCAAGACATATACTCAGGGAGAAAGATGTATTAGTGAGTCTTATAAAGGATAATATTAGTGATTGACAGAATTAGGTGTATAAATACCCCCCACCAAAATTTCATCACATTTTATAATAGTGTATCATGGGATGAACATTGGTATAAAACATAGTAATAAAAAAATATAAAATAAATTATGAAAATAAATGTTGATAAGATGAGATAAATTAAAGGAACAAAAATGTGTATGTGTGCCTTCACTTACCTAATTGGAATTAAAAACTGATGTAAGGTGGAATGTTGGTATGAAGATGACTTTGGTAGGATAGGCAAATAAAAATTATGATGTAAAATATGAAATCTATTTTGTAATTACTCGAGTAGGCCTAAAAATTAAATGATATATGGTGTGAGAGTGGTAAAAAGATAACTCTAAAATAATGATTGTATAAAAAATATCATTATAAGGTGCCAAAGATATACTAATATTACTTAGGTAAGCATAAAAAATAAATGATATATGGTGTGAGATTGGTACGAAGATGATTCTGGTACACTAGGACCATAAAAAATGCTAATGTAAGGTGACAAAGCTATGTTATAATTGCTTGAGCGGATTGAAAACATGATGATATATGGTGTGAGAGTGGTACAAAGATGACTATAATAGATTGGGTGCATACAAAATGCTGAGGTATGGTGACAAATCTATATTTCTTTTACTCAAATAAACCTAAAAAATTATAAATTCATCAAAAAATATTATTTTATTACCATAAAGTGCCTTGTGATGCCAAGATTATAACATTTCATTTGGCTCATTAGAAGCACCAAAAAAAATAAAGATATGATTAAAATGGAATATGAATGACAAATTTTGATAGTTTCAATTTTTTTAATTTTTTTTAAAATAAAAAGGGTAAAATTTTTATTGAAAAAGAAAGAAGAGCAATACAACAAAAATAGGGGACATAAACCCTCAAGGGAAAACAACAAAGTCAAAAAAAATAGGCACATTCCAAATTAACCATTATTATAATCCTCCCTATCTTCCTTTAGAATTCTTTCCAAATCAAAGTGAAGTATTGGGGAGAGTGTCTCCCATTCCTCAATATTTCCTCCATATAGATGCTTGGACACCCATTTCACCAAACAATCCACTACCCCATTCCATTCACGCAGAATATGAACAAACGTAACCATATCCATGAGCAAGCTAACCCACAAAATCTACTACACAATCAAAGCTAATTGTTAATTGACATCCAACACTTTCCTCTTAATGAGCAGGTTGATCAAGACTTGAGAATTTGATTCACAAATAATCCTATGCCAACCCAAAGTGTGAGACTTCTCTAGGGCATAAACAATAGCTTGGCTTTTTATCATGTTGATAGTTTACTCCCCCTCAGGGACCTCAAAGAGGAAAATCACTATACCTTTGGAGTCCCTACTAATCCCTCCAATACCCATGGGCCCGGGGTTGCCCCTAGAGGAATCATCTATATTGATCTTGAGAATCCCATTGGGAGGGTGTAGCCACTTTCTAACCCTATGAATCTTCTCCTTGACCTGCCAGCCTCTCTTGACACAAGCTAATTTCCCTGAGAGCCACTAGAATCCAAGTTGCACTACCACATCATCATCATCCTACTTAATTAAAGGAAGAAAAACCTCACTCTTGGCTTACACGATCTCCTGAATCATCCCCACAATTGTTTTCCAGACTTGTTTCACCATGATCCTCATGCCCCAAAAAATATGCTTATTTCTCTTGAGCTAGAGCTACTACAATAAAAATATAGGCCCCCCTAACCATACATCATATAGGAAAGGCATCCTTGAGGGGGTTTCTCCCACACCATTCCAAAAGTCAACCAATGATAAAGCATGAAAATAGGGGCTTTGCCAAACACCCCACCAATAGTGCCAAAGTTGTAAAACAAAGGAATAGTGAAAAAATAGGTGAGGAGAATCCTCTTCTACCTCCCCACACATAACACAAACTGAAGGGCCTTGGAATCCTCTCTTTCGAAGATTGTCTGAGGTCAAAAACCTATTCCAAGCTAGCATCCAAATAAAGTAGTTGCATTTTGGCCATGAGAATTTATTCCAGACCTATCTCCACCATTTCACATCCCCCTACCCAATCTCTTGAGATAGAAAGGCCTGGTATCCTGAGGCAACTATGTAAACTCCCTTAGCATTGGGAGACCAAGCAAGCTCATCTTCCTCCTAGAGGGAGCTACAACAACATTTGGCAAGAAGGCTCAATAGCTCATCATGCTCCTACTACGTCCCAACAACTGGCCAAGCCTCAGGAGCTTTCCATCTTACCACCTCCATTTGTCCACATGAAATATATGATTTAAAGTCACTCACATGAGACCAACGAGTTTCAATAAATCTCTAGCAAAGGTTAAACAAATTAGGGAACTGGAAGATAATGGGAGGATAATCATCCCAAGAGTTAGTCTAAAAAAGAGCCTTGAACCCCCATTTACAAATCTAGAATAAGCCATCCTTAATAAGAGAAGCCCCTTTTTTGAGAGTACCCCATATCACCGAGCCTTTCCCCATGAGGGGATAGTAAGTAATATCACCCTGATTGGTCCCTGAGAAGTACTTTTGGGAGAGAATTATAGCCCAGGACTTGTCTTGTTTAGTGCACCAATGCCCATAAAGCTTAGCCTTCAGAGCAATTCCATTCAAGTCTAATTACCTCAAACTAAGACTCCCATGTTGTTTGGGGCTACAGACAATCTCCTAGTGAACTAGGCTCCATTTGGAGGATGTCAGACTACCAGCCCATTATAATTTCCTAGCAATCGAATAAAACTCCTTAACAATTCCCATCAGGGCAACTTGAAGCATACATCTATAAATGGGCAAAGCCTGCACCATAGATTGGATTAGTTGAACACGACCAACAAAATATAACCACCTATGAGTCTAATGATTCACTTTCACCTAAAATTTATCCAAAATATTTTTCCAAGACTCCTTGGGAAGATGGCCAACTAAAATAGGAATTCCCAGGTAAATCAAGGGAGGAATCCCAATTTGAAAATGCATAGTCTGAGCAATTCACTACTGGATGGGGCCTAGAGTGTTGAAGAAGAAGATGGATGACATGTCTTCATTGATCATTTGTCTTGAGGCATAAACATACAACACCCTTTGAAAATTAGCTACTTCACTCATTATGGTCATGCCCATCAGAGTAGTGTCCTCTGTGAACTATAAGTGAGACTGTGATGGAAGTTCACCACCCCATCGCTAGCCTTAAATAAGCCCATCCTCTTGGTTCCTTCTAATCATCCTCCCCAAACCTTTAGTGAGGAGAATAAAGAGATACGAAGACAAGGAATCTCCCTATTGCAACCCCCTAGAGGCACCAAATAACTCAGTATGTTCCCCATTAATTAGCACCAAGAAGGAAACTATGGTAATGTAGCTCATGACCCATTGAGTCCATTCATCCACAAAACCAAAAGCACTAAGAACCTTCTATAGGAATGACCACCTAACCATGTTTAAGGCCTTAGCCATATCCAACTTAATAAACATCACCTTATCTTTAGAATTGGCCATGGAGTGAATGGACTTAGCAGCTATAACAATACCATCAAAAATTTGCTTGCCCTCCAGAAAACCACTCTGCTCTTCAAAAATCATAGTGCTTAGCCCTCTTTTTAACCTATCTATAATGATCTTAGATATAATTTTATAAAGAACATTACAAATAGATATAGGGCAGAATTGACTTATCCTATCTACTCCTTTGCATTTGGGTATGAGGGAAAGATAGGTTACATTTGAAGCCTTAAGCATTTGCTTATTTCACTGAGATTCTTGGACAATAGCTAAAAGGTCCAATTTGATAATATCCTAGAATTCTTGGTAGAAATCAGTCGAGAAGACGTCAAGTCTAGCTGCTTTCCCTTTTTTCATTTGGGCAATAGTCTCCTCAAGCTCCCCCAGTGTGATATCCTTCATTAAATTCTCATTCATTTCATGCATCACTAGAGGAAAAATATAAAAGAGAACCTGAGCTTCTTTTGGTGATTCCCCATTCACATCTTCCCTAAAAAGAGTGGAGAAGTACTGCACCACCTCATTTGACATTCCAGGAAACGAGTTAAGTTGCTCACCCCTTTCATTGACCAAGACCAAAATAGAGTTGCCATGCCTCCTAGCTTTGGATGAATGAAAGAAAAAATAAGTGTTTCTATCCCCTTCCTAGAGCCATTCTATTCAAGCATTTTGCTTCTAGAACATTTCCTCCTGAAGTTCACATTTCTCCAAGACTTTCATACCCTGAGCTTCATCATGAAGCAATGCTTCAGTCAATCCTTCCTCCCTTATTAGTCTCGTGATACCATCTAACTTAGTCTGAGCAGTAGCCTTAGCATGAAAAATATTCCCAAAGCATTGATGATTCCACCATTTGAGCTTATACTTCACATACTACAGTGATTTAGTAAAAATATACATCACCATACCATGGGTAGGCCTACCCCACTTCCACCAATTAGCCACACACTCAAATAGTGACTGATCCCACAGCCACATGAGTTGGAATCTGAAGGAAGGAGAGTGAGGTTGATAAATTAAAACACTATTAAGCTTAATAGGCTAGTTATCTGATCCTCTCTAGTCCAAAATTTTAGACCCCATAGACCACATACCACTGACCCAATAACTAGAGACCAAAAAATGATCTAATCTCTTAGCAATGTAGTGTTTCCTAGTCCTACGATTATTCCATGTAAACTATCCATTATTGGGCCTAATGTTGACTTAATTTAAAACTTCAATATAATTATGCATAAGAAAAGCAGAGGGCTCTATCCTTGATGTACCACCACACTTTTTAGACAATTCCAAAATAGCATTAAAATCTCCAACCAAAATCCAAGATGATATGGCCCCATAGAGAGTGTTTACCCTGCCAGTCAATAGGGGCATAGATATTGGAGAGGATAATGACTTCCCCCATCTCAAAACTAGAAGCAATCATAGTCATGGAAAACATAGAAGATAGCAACTATATGGGACTGATCTTCCATGGGTTCTAGAAACAAGCTAGTCCCCCTGAAGATTCAAGAGCCCCAATACATTTACAATCCCCTTGCCTCCACAACTTAGGTGCAAGACTAAACATAGCTTCAACTGAGAGCTTGGTCTCCTATAGAAAAAGAACATCAAGTCTTTGAATTCTAATCAAATTATGAACATCATTTTGTCTAGGGATATTGTTTAAGCACCTTACATTCCAAGATAGTACAATCATTTTAGGTGATTCAAAAAGTGAACATATAGAGTCTTTATTGACCCTAACTCCACCAAAGTCTCTCCCATTAGTTTAATATTTTCTAGGTCCTTTTTTCTACCAAGCTTGATATATTTCTCCCCCCTCCCTTCTTAAGGTCCCTTTGCAAAATTCCCAAATGAGGAGAAAATTTACTACTCCTTGATGCCCCTAAATCCCTAGATTTCCCAGTGAGAGGTAGATTTCCATATTCTTTAGTGGGTTCAACTGAGGAAGCCAACACTTCTGAAATCATCATCTACTGGTTTGTATCCATGTGTTGATCCCTAACATCCTATGGTTCAATTAAATTGCCTAAAACATTGGTCTCCTGGGCTAGGCCCTCAACCACCTGATCTAAAATCATCAACCCTGGATTCACCTCCTATTGATTAAGGTCATCTAGTATTTAAAATCTATTAAGCGAGTCTTCTGCTTGTCTTTCCTTCAAGGATCATTTTTAGCCCCTATTTTTATAACAACCTTTAACCAGAACAAAACCATTAGCTTCAAGTGCCTCACTTAGAACCATGCCCTTCCCTTTATCTATTCCAGGGGGATTGCAAAGAGGTTGGGTAGGCTGAGGTTGAAAGGCTTTTGATTTGGGACACTAATGCTACAAATGACCATAAGCATGGCAAAGATGATAGCGGAAAGGAAGGGTTTCGTAGTCCAACTTTTGCACCCAAATAAAGGGTCCCACACTCATTTCAATAGCATTAGGCAATGGCTTGCTAAAATTGATTTCATCATAGATGCAGGCATAAGTAATTACCTTTTTCCCAAGGATTGACATTAAAGAACTGACTGGCCTTCTCAACAGAGATAAGCATTTACAGAGTGTCTTCTTGACAACATTCCACTAGAAAGCAAGGTAGACGCACCCACACCAGAACATGATTTAGCAATTCCTCTGATGGTATAAAACTTGCATGCCATGGCTTGGTAAACAACCCCACCTAGTTATTAAAGTAAGGGCCTCCAACAAAAACTCTATTATAGTCAGTTAAATAGGTAAAAGTGACCATAACATAGCTATTTACTAACAGTGTAATGTCCATTTCTCCTTTCGGTGCCCATGTCCTCTGGGCCCACACTTCTAGGAATTGGAGTGAAGTCTTAAGCCCCAAAAACTTGCTATATAAGGAGTGTTTTAAATAATATTCAATGTCTTCAGCAATCATTTCCATTGGAATAACTATCTTGGCCCTCTCCTTGCATCTTTCCAAGCAACGATTGACCTTCGACAATCACATGCCAATAGGATCATCTACATCAAATGGGCCTAAATCCTATGAGAAGGGAACTTTTCTAGTGTTCCACATACCTTGAGCCACCTATTGTAAGCTATCACCACCCTGAAATTCAAACCTGAACCCTCCCTTTTCGTGCCTTCCTTCTCCCTTTCATTCATCGCCATTCAGCCTTCCAACATCTGTCATTTTTTTCAAATTTTAATATATATAGGTTAAAATAAATTCATTTTAACGTTTTATATTTTTATACTCTTAAATTTATGAGAGATATTTTGTTATGCATAGAGAGACAATGGCTAGAAGACATAGAGGAAGACATTACAGGGAACACATGTAGTTAATATCACATATACCAAGGTAAGACATGTAATTAATATTGTTATGAATATATAGGATAGATTTATAAATAGTTAATCTGAGAGACTAATCCATGTAATATAATTTTCCCTAACAAACATAAAATCAAAAATAAAAATTCAATGGTTAACAAACAGGACCTAAATTATATAAAATCCAGATGAAAGAATTTAATATGGGTTAAAGAATAAATTTTCACCATAAAATACCTATATCATCAATGTATATATGGTTATATAGACATGAAATCAAAGAGGGGATGATATAGTTGAAAACTATAAGAATTTATAGTATAAATGAGTTGGTTAATATAATTAAGCATTAAGGAAGGAATTTATCAAATATAGTAATAGGACAAAACTGTAAAATGGTCTATACAATTAAGTATCAATTAGAATTCACTAATGTAGGTAAATAAGTGATGAAGGCAAGAAAACATATATTATGTGGCCTGTATAGTAAAAAATATGCTTCTTGATATAAATAAAAAAATATAGTTGATATAGTTTGTTAAAATCATTGATATAGTGGGATTTTAACCACATTGATGATAATTTAGGTAAATTGGCAAATATAATTAAAATTTATATTTTTTAATAAATTTTATAGGTTTACTTGTATCTTTTTATTTTTATTTAATAAAAAAATAATTGGGTTTTCTTGTTATGAATTTTATTGGCATAGAGACAATCATGGGTATGGAAAATGATATATATGTTTTTACAAAATGATACAATTAAAAAAAATTTAGATGAGGAAAACATTATTTTAATTATTCTAGGCTTTGGAGAGATTATGGACTATGTAAGATGTTAGGAATTAGTCCTCCCATGGGTACGTTAGTTAATTTATGTTAATATTATGCATTATAAATATTAATTTGTGTGTGTGTGTGTGTGTGTGTGTGTGTGTGTGTGTGTGTGTGTGTGTGTGTGTGTGTGTGTGTGTGTGTGTGTGTGTGTGTGTGTGTGTGTGTGTGTGTGTGTGTGTGTGTGTGTGTGTGTGTGTGTGTGTGTGTGTGTGTGTGTGTGTGGAGAGGTTTATTTAATAGTGTAATTAAATGTTGAAAATAACTGACATAGTGTTTTAGGGGATTAGGAGGGAGATAATATGAGATAAGTGTATGAGAGATTTAGGGAGTAGGTTAAGGAGAATTTTTTGAGATTTGGGATAAGAATGATCACCTTGTTTGTAGGAGATATTTGTGATAAAATTGTAATTATTGCAAAATTAAATAATTTATGTTGGATTATTGATAGAAAAGTTGTGATGGTGCATTTTCACATCAAGATTTTACTCTAACCAGATATGGGGTAAAATATACATTTAATATTAGGTCAAGTTTCATTAGATGCCTCTCATCTCATTGTTTTTCTTCCACCCATAATTTATTATAAAATTGACACAATGTATATGTAGTGCATAACACTCACACATCAATTTCTTATTTGTTAAAGCCTTTCTTTCAAATTTTTAATGGTCAAATAGTGTGGACCACATGTGAAATTTATTATCATGTGCCATACATCTACATATCCTTCAGATCAATTTTGTTCACTCTTTTTGTAATAATTTACTCCATTTTTTCCATTATGTTCATGCTTAGTTTAGGTGTGTTTAGCCTAGTTTAGGTGTGTTTGAATAATAACTTATGAGATTCAAATTTTTATAAAGGGTTTTAAGTAAAAAAAACCTCATAGTTGAATTTAGAATGTCCAAAACTATTTGGATCAACTATAAAAAATACATATATATATATATATATATATATATATATATATATATATATATATATATATATATTTCGGTCATTTTTGAAATATTTTTGGTTTTTGTAGTTTTTATGTGTTCATTGGAAACTACATATTGAAGAAAAAAATAGCAAGATAAAAATAATTGTTTGGAGAAAATTCTCATTATATACTTTGAATATACTCACTTACCTTAATTTGAAACATTAGTATTGTCGAGGATTTATAATCTTTATTTGAGGGTTTGTTTTTACAGATCTATATATTTGTAGAGAAGAGTTACCTTGCATTGGTAATGAACTCTTCAATTTTTCAAGCTCTTTGTTTTATGAATACAACTTAGTTTCTTCTTTGATTTATAGTGGATCCATTATGAGCTACCCATTCCACCTTCCAAGTCACATATTTTGAAATCTCCCCAATCTTTGCATTACATGTTATACTTCCTTCATGAGCCCATACATTCCCAACTTGTTTTTTCATGAAATCAACACTTCATAATGGATAGTCCTTAGATCCACATCGAGCATATTTTTAAAATAATCTTGGATATGTGCTAAAAAAATACTGCTCAAAAACTTCTTATTTGAATCAACCAACACCTTAGTTTGGCTCACAAGATTGCTTTGGTATTTGATGACAACACATCAAATTAAAATTCTCAATAACCCTTACATGTTCTTGGATTACACTGATCTACATTGTAATATCCATACATTCATAAGACATTTTAATACATCTTGTGTCCCACTTAGATCCTCACAAATTATATTTCAACCTCATGTCTTACTCCATGATGAGTTAGGATCACCTTTGGTTGTGTAGCATGATGTATTCAAATTTGAAGACACCCTGATATGTCTATCTAATTTTGATGGAAAAAATCTCTCCCTCAACATTAACTATAGACCTCAATATTTTCCTCTACTATATCACCATAAAACATAGTCCCTAGCCTGCTCCATGGAAATATCTCCACCTTCATTTAGTTAAAACCCTCAATTCAATGTTTTACTACAACCAATAAATTCCATGAGTTTATAAACATAAAAGGTGATACATTTTTTACAAACGTAATAAAATAAGCCTTGTATAGTAGTTTTCATTCTATATCAACTAAATGTTAGATATCTATGATGGATACAGATTTTTTTTTGAAATATTACACCCTCTCCTAAATCATAGGTTCAAGACTCTTTGTGTTCATATCAAAGAGAATAAATAGTTTATTAATAAGAGTGTCTTTTATTATGCTAAGTTATTTTTGGAAGGATTAATATGTAAAGAATCTATTTTTGAAAAACATTTAAGGGAGATAAAAGTGTTTCCAACAAAATTTTAAGGGTTGTTCTATTGAAAAATTATAGTTTCATAAAATGTAAATTTTTTTAACTTATTTAAAAATGAGGGAAGTTTATCAAGTATATATTTTTGAAAATTTTATTTCATTTTTCAAAAAAATATATAAAAGGATGCAATTTCAATGGAAACTAATATCCAACATGTTTTTCACATTGGTGGGGGGGGGGGGGGGGTATTCATACTAGATTAAAAATAATAAGCAAAACCAAAATTATAACTAAATAATGAGGATGGTCACATGTTTGTACTAGAAATAATTTTTTTGTGAAATTTCCTCTCATGTGAAAACTAAGGGGGGAATGTTAGGAATTAGTCCTCACATGGGTGCATTAGTTATTTTAGGTTAGTATTACATATTACTAAATATTAATTAGTGTGTATATGTTTAATATGTGGATATTTTTATTGAATAATGTGAGTTGTGAAAATAATTCACATAGTGTTTTAGGATAGTTTTATAGGATTATGATAAAGATAGTAGGAGATAATTGTGTGATTGATTTATGGAGTAAGTTAGGAAGAGATTTTAGATATTTGAGATAATGATAATCTTGCTATTTTTAGGAGATATTCTCACTATGAATGTAACAATTATGAAATTGAATAAACTATGTTATATGATTGATTAAAACATTATGGTGGTGTGTTTACACACCTAATATTCAAATATACCTAGATATGGATTAAAACCCACATAAAATCCCATAACAACATATGTGGGACATCATTTGAGTTGGTTTAGACTAGTTAGAGATACTACATGCGCTCTACATAGATGGGGCTAGGATCTTAAACCATCTGCATCTATAATAGAAAATTTGATAAAAGGGGATGATGTAGCATGGAAAAAATAAGTGATGGTGAAAAATAGGTAAATTTATCTCAATTAGCCTTGGTGATTGAGAGAGCTACACATATGGATAAAAAATAGTGGATATGGATATAAAGTAGGCATTGACTATTGAGATCAGATTACAAATATGTGGGGCCTAAGTGGAGGGATGGGCTATAGGTTTATTATTGATGATTTCCACCTTAAAAATATCTATTCAAGATGATATAGATATGATATCTTAGTAAAGTGAATATCCTCCCTGACATATGGATGAAGGCAAACACTAACCTTACAAACACATGTTTTGTAGTTTTATTTTTATATGTATAAACCAAGTTATAATATATCATTATTTAATCTCATTGATTTATACATGAGAAAGTATCATTTTAATACATAGACACATATACCAATGTAACATGACTATGTGTGATATTATGATTGGATATTCTTTTCTCATATGTATAGGGTTATTATTGATGATCTCCACCTTAACAAGATCTATTCAAGATGCTAGAGATATGATAACTTAGTAAAGTTAATACCCTGCACAACATATGGATGAATGAAATCACTAACCTTAAACATAAATGTTTTGTAGTTTTGGTTTCATATGTATAAACTAAGTTGTAATAAATGATCTCTTAAGCTCATTACTTTTTACATGGGAAATTATCTTTTTGATACTTAGACACATATACCAATGTAACATTATTGTGTAAGATATCATGATTAGATTTTTTTTTATGTTCCATAATTTTCTAACAAATTTGAACATGTACATATATAAAATGAAATTTTAAGTGTGAAAATGACGTCTGAAATAGGTAGATAGAAAATTTGACAAATAAAAGGTGTAAAAGATTGTAAAAAAGAAAATAAATGTAGATAAAAAACTATAAATCAAACATAATATGTGAAATTAATTGATAATAATAATAATATCTAATGTAATTAAATAAATAAAATCTATGCCAAATAAAGGATAGATCAAATTTAATGGTAATTAAAGGAAAATCAATCTAAATAAACAAAACATTTGAATATAAAAGGTTAAAACAATTATCAATGAAAAATAGATCAAATTTTAATTAAAAAATAAAAAGGATATGTAACCCACAAAAAAATGTAAAATTTATTTAAAACATCTAATTCAGGTAGATAATAGAAATCTAAAATAATTAAAGAACATGAAAAAATGAAAGGAAGGAACAGAGTAAACACTGAGTAAACGATTGAACTATAAGGTCTAATAGAAATACATGGTCATTTAAAACCATAAAAAAGATATGATACAAATGTGAGGGTGATGATTTTTTGAGAGGGTATTGGTTTTATTCTAAAATTATTACTAATAAAAATGTTTATTCAAGAAATCATGTATAATGAGAGGCATAATAATGAGTTTTATAAGTACCAAAAATATCCTCACTTGGAAAGAAAAGAAGGTGGGAGAAAAGAGGTAGAAGGCAGTGGTAAAACCAGAATGTCTCTAAAGTTACTAGTGCAAAACCAAGACATAATAATCTAAGTAACAATGACTACTTAGAAGTCAATGTTACCCCACATGATGCTCATCAAGGGAATCTTATGGTAGACAAAGTCCCAAAATATTTGTATTTTCCAAAGATGTTGGCTGATAACCTTGATAAATAATAGGTTACAAATGGATCATGTTCCCCCACTATCTTGGGTAGATAGAGTTAAAGGTAAAATCTTGATGGGCCATGAATAGTCATAGCTCTAGATCTTATCGATGATATAAAATAAGGTTCGCATTACTATTTTTGATCCCATGGTGGAATTGGATAAATATATTTTTGTTAGGGTTAATGTCTTCTAGTTGAACATATATTCCTTTCATAGTTGGTTGAAATTAAAATGGAAACCCAAAGGACACTTAGAGGTGGTCACCTTAGCCAGAGGGTTTTTCTTGATTAATTTATCTTTACAAAAAGACTACATTAAGGTTATTAATGAAGGGCCTTGGATCATGGTAAAATTGAGTATGTCCATTAGGAGGTGAAAGGCTAGTTTAAATCTTAGAAGTTTTGCCATAGATGATGTCCTAATGTGGGTCCTTATATGAGAACTTCACCTAGTATACTGTTACCTAGAATTTATTCTAGGGATCCTTAGAGATTAGGTACAACCCATCACTAGTGATCTAGTTACCCTTTCTCATTAAAGGATGGTTATGGCTCATGTACATATCTTCCTACTAGTGGATAAACTACTTCTTCACAAGATCAAAATCAAGTACAAGTATGGTTAATGTACACAAAAAATAATGTATGAGAACAAAGCTATTATTTTCCTACACTACAACATCTTGAGTCATATGCAAAAGGACTTCCTAAAGAAGAATCAGGTTCCTATAACTCCCAAGCATGCATAGACTTAGAAATATACTTCATGGTTATAATGAGTAGTTGGCCCTTCCTTGAATATTGAAACACCTAAATTTCACCAAGTATTCCAGTTTTAGGATCCCTAATAGGTATTTATTATAAAAATATCTTTCACTTCACTTGTTTCATTTTTGGACTCTAATCCTCAAGGCAACCGGGTCCCACTAATAGAGGACCTTCCTATTCCCCTTCTACCTTTTCCCCCTCCCAAACCCACCCCACTAATGTAAATGGTGTAAGTCACTCCCCTAATAATGGTTCCTCTCTTCCTATAAGTTTGAGCCTTATTGACCCCATGTAGATCCCCTCCTCATCCCTTTAAACCTAGCCCCAAGATAGATCCATCCTTCCCTTGAAATGGTCATGGGAGACTCTCCCCCCTTTTCCCCTACTCTCTTGTAACCACCTCTATTGGATCATCTATTGGGTTTAAATTGACCTTTAAAACTTGGAACCCTCTCAGAGGTAGCTCAGGTTGTAGCTTATAAAAGTATGCTTTTTGTTGCCATGAATAGTGAAAATAGGCCCGTATCTAAGGATACCTTAATATCTTTCCTACTGAGGATCTTAGAGCCCCTTAAAGATAAGGTAAAATTCTATTCAATTAAATCACTAACCCCAAATGTAATCTAGGATGAGGGGTTCACTATAATTTCTAAGACTATAAAAGGGAGAAAGAAAGCTAATATTGGTGTCATCCAAAAACTAGTTAGTAGATCTCCATAAATGGTCACTCTAAATATTAAAACATCAAAAAAAATTACAAAGGGTTCCCAACAAAATCTCAAAATAACCAAGGATAAGAAATGAAGATTCTTACATGAAATATTAGAGGGTTGAACAACCCTAAAAAGTAGAAAACCATCTATAATCTTATAAAGAGAACTGACCCAACAATTTTAATTATCCAAGAAACCAATTTTTTTAAATGCATTAATTTTATGTGCTAATAAAGTATAGATAAAGGAATGAGTAGTTTCCTCTAAATCCAAAAGAGCCTCAGGGGGTTTTGTAGTCTTTTAGATTCCAAAAACCTATAAGGAATTCTACTTTGGAAGACTAGTGATCTGATTTCTATTCTATTAAGAGATTTAGAAATTAATGGGGAATGGATTCTATCCAAAATCTATACCCCAAACTTCAAAAGTTGTCAAACTATACTATGGGAAGGCCTCCTCTCCTTTTGGAGGGCTTATGAAATATGGAGTTGGATTGTTTCTAGAAATTTTAATACCCCACTTACTCTAGAGGAAAAAATAGGAGGACTAATAAACCTCACAAAAAACATGGTGGATTTTGATAAATTTATCTCAAGATCATGTCTAGTGGATGTGGACCTAAAAGGCAACCCATTCACTTAGTCTACTAGGAGGATGGGAGATAATCTAATTCAAGTCCACCTTGACAAGGTCTTAATCTCCTTAAATTGGGACATCTAATTCAACAACAATCTTTCCTCCTTACCTAGAATTGGTTCTAGCCACAATCACCTAATTTTTGAAATAGAAAAAATCTCAAAACTAAAGAACATTCCTTTTAGATATGAAAGCATGTGGTTTCACCACCCAAATTTGATTGAATCTCTAAATTAATGGTGGACATAACCATTCTCAGGTATAAATATGTATATCCTAACCAAAAAACTAAACTTACTCAAAGTAGAGCTAAAAATATGGAACAAGGAAGTCTTTGCTGATATTTCCTACAAAAAAGGCTTTGGAGGAGGAATTAACAGTAATTGAATAAATTTCAGATTTGGAAGATAAAAATAAAAAAATTTAGCAAAGGGGTAAATAATTTTCTTGGAAAATCCATAACTTAGAGGCAAGGGAGTGACTTACTAGTGACAAAAATATAGGTGCACTTGGATGAAGGAAGGGAATAGAAATACCAAGTTCTTGCATCACTCAATGAATATAAATAAGAACATGAATATAATAACTCAATTCCAAATGGAATATGGAATCTTATCAAATAAGACAAGAATATATCCTACCTCACAATAAATTTATTCAAAAATTTACTCATGGAATAAGGTCTCTTTGATGAACTATTAGTTGATAGTAATTTCAGTAGCTTCAATAAGGTTATTTTTTATTCTAAAAATTCTAATCTTACCAAAATAACATAGATACAAGAAGTAAAAAATGCCATGTTTTCAATGGAGAGTTTCAAGGCCCTTAGCCCTGATGGTTTTCCGCCTTTTTCTTTCAAAAATTTTGGGACATTATCCACACCAAAGTTGAGGCATCAGTGGGTGCGTTATTCCAACATAAAATTATTCTAAGAGAAATAAATAATACCTTTTTAGTCATTATTCTAAAAAATATAAGAGAAAAAAATATACAAGATTTATACCCAATCATCTTATGTAATACATCTTACAAAATTTGGTCAGTCATCTTGGTCAAAAGATTAGGTTATTGGGGAACACCAAGGTATGTTCATGTCTAAGAGACAAATAATAGATGAAACCATCTTGGTACACGAATCCATCAACTCTATCTCCAAATCCACAAGAGAAGGTATGTTTGTTAAGCTAGACATGAGCAAAACATATGACCAATTCTCTTGGAATTTCTTAATAAAGATCCTTGAGAAATTAGGATTTAATCTGGACATGAGAAAAATCATATGGAACTACATTTATACTAAAAATTTATCCATAATCTTTAATGGAGTCCCTAAAGGTTTTTTCTCATATTCTAGATGTCTAATATAGGGGAACCCTCTCTTCCTTTATCTTTTCATCATAGTGGTATAAACCTTGAGGATAATCCTACTAAAATTCCATATGTAAGGTCTGATCCAAGACATCTCAGTAGCACTTAACATCAATTAAATCACCCATGAACAATTTTTAGATGACATGATCATCTTATGAGAAGCTTTGATGTAGGAAGATAGAAAACAAAAATCCATTCTCAAAAATTACAAATTTGTCTCTAACCAGTGCATAAACTTTTGCAAGAGTTCCCTTTTATTCATTAATACTCTAGTGATCTTACAAAAAATGATTGTAAGAATGTTATAATTTTAGGTGAGTTAGTTATCATTAAAATATTTAGGCATTCCATTTTTTGAAGTTAAAATGGAATCTTATCTCTTAAATCCCCTCATTTATATAATTTAGAGAAAACTTCTAGGGTGGAAAGGACACCTTATTGCTCAGGTAGAAAAATTTTAGCTGTTGAAAGCCTCGATATAGAGCATCCCACTATACTTAATGTTTGTATTATGGATAGACAAAAAGGTGGAAACAATATATAGAAAATATATAAAAAGTTCTTATGGAGGGGTACCAAGGACCATTTCAAGTTTCACTTGGTCTCTTGTGAAAATTGTTGACTACCTAAAGAAAATGGGGGACTAGGTATTAGAAGTATTAATTACATTAACTAGACCCTATTGAAAAAAATGGTATGGAATATTATGAAATAAGATAGAGAATGGGATAGCATAGTAATGTCCAAATGCCTAGAAGGTTCTAAGGAAGACTACCTACTCTAAGAAGAAGGCCCAGTCGATGGATCCATCTTCTAGAAAGCCATTAGTAGCTATAAGGACTTATTAATAAAAGGAATTAAATGGAAACCTAGATATGGGGAGAAAATAAATTTGTTATAGGATGTCTAGATGTCAACCTTACCCCTCTCTTTATAAGGTATCTAGGATAATCTATGTGCAATATTTAAGGAAAGATAAGATACCAAAGTCAAAGATTATTAGGATAAGACTAAGGGATAAAAATCTTGGAAAGTCCTAGCCATAGAAGGCTATATTACTAAAGAATCCTAGGTTATTCAAAATATCAATTCCTTCATCAGACAAGTTCACATCCCCATGCTCCCTAATTGAGATCATTTTTATGGCTGGCTAAAGATATTGGGATGTACTTGGTCTATTTTAGACACACTAATGACCTAAATTTGGAGGATGAAATGAACTAATAGAAATATCTATGGATTAAACATGTAAATCTTAAGGTAAATTTCTTATTTTGGATAGTAACTAAAAATAAGATCATAATTGTGGACAACTTAATAAAAAGAGTACTCATCATCTCAAGCTAATACCCACTATGTAGGGAAGCTAAGGACTCAGTCTATCATTTTTTTATGTCATGTCTATTTATTTCGTGCCTATTTTATTAGATTTTGAACAAATTAAATCCTTCATGGGTTAAACTAGAAAAAAAATTCAATTTCATTAGGTAATGGAAACCTCCTTGGAGCCTTCCATCCATGTCTTTCCTCTACAACCTTGCCCTCCCACACTAGTTTTGGAGTGTTTGGAAGATTGAAATGATTTTATATTATCAAACAAAATAAACCATATAAAATTGGTCTTACTCCATCCTTATCATTCCATCATTGAGAATTGGAGAGCCTTCCCTTCCATCAACAAAAACTAAAGATTTGCTTCTGAACAACTAATCTTTAAAAATTAAGAGGTAGTATAGAAAATAAGGTTTCCTTCCAAAGATTTTTTATGAAAATATGTTAGGTGAAAGCCTTCAACTAAATTTTGGGTTAATATAAACTTTAATGGAGCCTAAAAATGAAATCTACACTCTACAAGTGAGAGAGGAGCCATAAGATATTTAGAAGCAATGTTGAAAACTACTTATGCAACTCTGTTAGAAATTTAGAAAAACTAATTGGTTGAAGCCAAGGTGGCATTTTGGGGTATTAATCTTGCCTCTAACCTCAATATGGACAAAATTATAATCTAAATGGATTAATTCAATATCCTCAATACTTTATAACGTAAAACCACCCCTTCCCACATAATAAAAGCTTTAATAGATGATACAAAGTAGATCTTGATGGAGATGGCACCCTCTTCCATCATTCACACATACTGTGAAGGGAATGGGGTGGTAGACTTACTTGATAATATATGAGTAGGTCTCCCTCTTTTATCTACTAGTCACAATTTACACCACATCCCTAAAAATGTCATCTCAACTATTCACAATGAAGTCACTTCTAGATAGGATGATCGCATAACTATCAGATGAGTGGATTTTAATTCTTAAGCAAAGGCTTTCAAAAATTATAACCTTCCATCATTCCACCATGTGGATAATTAATTATAAAGTGTGGGATAAATCATGTAATTCAAGTTTGTTCCAATCCATTAGCTCTAAGCCTTACTAAGATTTTCCAAATTAGATCCTTAGTTGTCAAGTTACTATATATATTGGTGGTGATAAGGACTGTCTTAAACTAACTTCATATTTTAAGTTCAAAATCATGAATAATGTTTGGAAGAAGCTTTATAGAGCAGGCTTCACCATATTTATGTGGAGGGTAAATGACCATGATGCTAATTTATCAAAAGAATTTCTTGTTGTGTGGAACATGACGGTTATGGAAGTAAGAGGTGTTAGAATGTATGTAATATAGGATTTGATTGGCTAAGCCATAGTCATGTCATGTAAAGGAATAAAATCATTTTAATATCAATAATAAAATAGGAACTACTATAGAGGTTTTTTCATACCAATGAGTTCATTAATGTAGATAAAAAGGTGTTTCCTTGCTTGATTCTTTCATGTCATTGTCCTAAAGTCTGATTGAAAATAATGAAGTATATTATGATCAAAGCTAAGTATACCCTCATTTTTTCCCATCAATTTCTATTATTGAACCATTTTCAAGGCTAAAAAATTAGTCTTACTTATTACCTTCTAAAATACCTAGAGAACACTACTCTCACATACCAAATAAATGAATCCAATACCATCATACACTAGGGCCTTATACTGATCCTGGTTAAACATGATGAGACCATTCATGGAAAGGAGGTTCTTCTAGAGGGGTCATATACTAAGGAGGACTCCCTAAATTAATATCCTACCTTAGGATCTCACCATTTGATAACAAGTTTTTCCCATGCTATTTACAATTCCAAAATCTCAGTCGACGATCCTCCCCTAAAATTCTCTATTCTCAAGCCTAAACAAATTTTACTAGAGGAAGTAATATTGGGGGAAGTGTTTGAAGTTGTCAATATCCCCTATAAAAATTATTAAAAGAAACAAGGATCAATTGGAAAGTTGTAATAAAAAACTTCATGAGGTAGGGATGTGTTTAACAAGTTTAATCTAGGATTAGAATTCCAGAAACAAGGAGGTTACCAAAATAATCTAGTCTTTCTCTCAAATAACAAAGGCTAAAGGGACCCCCATGCAGAAACATGTCAAGGATGTGGAGACTTATTCACCTAATCTCCCCCAAATATTGCACACCAACAAGACCCTTGTGAAAGAATAACTGTGAAAGAGAACCAAAATGATCCTAGTTAAGGAGGATGTGAAAGGCCCATGAAGCAAAACTAGGGAGAAAATCACAAAGAATAGATAGGTCACATAGGAGAATGTGCTTGAGGATTAAAAGGTACATATGGAAGTATCCCCCCTCTTTTAATATTATTTTTTTTACTTTCCTTTTGGTTTTGTCTTCCATATGGTTAGTTGGCTACTAATGTTATTTTTGGGTTTCTATCTTATAGCCTATGATGATTGCTTCTATGTACTGCACTTTTATATATCATCTAGTTCTTGTTTCCTATAAAACTAAGCTTTTTACCATATTAAATAAAAAATAATGATATCTATAAGATTAGAATATGAAGCAAAGAAATAGGAAAAGGGAAATAAAAGATAAAAAGGTGATCATGTAGAAATAATATACATCAATGGGATATTGACAATAATGGAATGACTATATAAGGATTTAAATAACCACAAAGATCATGTATAAATCCTTAGCAAAGATAAGAAAATATAATCAAGTGGGAAATGTTAAGAATTTTTAACATCAAGGATAGATATAACCTCACATGAAAGTCATAGAGATTGGCATAATAAGTTAATTATAGATATCATCACATGAAATATAAATTCATTAAAATTAAAATGATCTTATCTTTTGATGATTTTTTTTGTGTTCCTTAGGATTCCAACAAAGCCATAGGTTACTGTGATAATTAGCTACTGGAATGAGAAAGTAGGTGAAACTAAAATACATGTGAAGACTCCTACCCTAATATATTCAATTACCACACTCTATTGGAGCTTGGATCTATGATAAAACCAAATGTGGATTTTGAGATTCAATTAGGATATGGGGATATGATAAATGATATTATTAAATAGTTTAGTCTTATTTTGAATTTTGAATTTTTTTTAAACTATTTTTTAATTTTTAATTTTTTATTGGTTTTACTTTGATATCTTGCCTTATAAATTTTATAAGTTTATCTATTTTACTCCTCTATATTTATTTTTAAAACAAAAAATGGGTGATAAATATGACTAACACAAGATAACTTACATCTAATAATTAAAAAAGATAACCTAGGGATGAAGAAGCTGAGCCACTCCTAAAGTTACACCTAATTAGAAACTGTGATCTCTTATTGGACTAATTAATGGTTAAATTAAAATAAGGAAAGGGAAAGATGGGGATCATGAGAGATCCAAAAAATATAAGGTGATACAAGGAATACGTGCTAGTATTTTATCACAAGAATGGAAACTTTTACTTTAGATAGACTAGCCATAAATGGATCTAAAGCACATGAGAATATAAGTTGAATCACATAACAAGTGCATAAATGATAGGATAAACTTTTAAGGGGAGATGATAGTAAGTAGGATAGTAGTGTCACTAGATAATACATTTAAACTTATAATAGTTATATCAAAAATAAATGTAATGGTAAAATATAAGAGGGAAAGATAATAAAAAGTAAGATAACAAAAAGTCCAAAAATGAGGCAATGGTTGAATAAACCCAAGAGGTAGAGAATGATAAAATTAATTTACCAAAGTGTTTTAAAATATTTAGTGGTTGAATAAACCATGGAGGGAGATAAATTAAATGTAAATATACTAAATAATATGAAAATAATGAACCTAAGAGGGATATACATTAAAATTAAATACATAAAGGAATTTGAAAAGATTCAATGGATAAATTAACATGAGAGGTAAATACAATAAGAATGAAACTAAAAAGTAAAAAATACTAAAGAATTTGAAAATTTATAATGGCTAAATAAACCCGAAAGGGAATAAGTATTATTAAAATGTAAATTTCATTAAATTAAATAACATGATACATTTAAAATAAATGGTGAGAAATAATCAATTGATAATATCAAATGAAATGAAATCCAAGACTTGATAAAAGTGAAGTATATAATATATGAATGTTCATAAATGTACCTAAATTTAAATACATGTGTCTTTAATCACATAAAAAATTTCATGGTAAAGTTGACATCATTAATTAATCATGATCTCTTCAATTGGATTCAAAATATATGAAAAAACAACATTATGAATATCCTTGATAGAGAAAGTAGGGGTGTTATAGTTGGGAGGATAGTGTTCCTCATGTTATGATAAGGTACAAGAGGAAAATGATATTTAAAATTGTTTAGTCATTATAGACAAATGGAAGGATACTTTAGATCCTATGAGAAATATTATAAGATCATAGAGGATCCTGATGAACCAACCTCCAAAAATAATGAATATGCTACTAATACGCTTACACTCATTGATGGAGTGGGAAGCTAAAACATGTAAAAGAATATAACACTCCCATTTATTTGGGGTGTATGCAAAAGACATCTTCGATGGTGGAAAATCTAATTGAGGATAATAACGTGGTTGTTTTCTATGAGTTTCATCTAAATTATACTAGGGAACCTGTTGTTTCAGCATTAGGAAATAACAAAAGCATTGTTAAAGTGCTTTACATCCATTCTTAGAATGTTTAGGATACTCTTACTAAAGATAATAACACTATTTTTTTTATGTATGTAGGAGTGTCTTTTAAGGAATAATATCTAGTTAGACATGAAAATTCATGACCTTAATATGAATTACATCAAAATATTTTCAAAGTTCTCTGTAATTATTAAAAAAAAATGAGTATAAGTGCCAAAAAAATTGCAAAACTACTTAGGTGGGGAAGATGCACGTAGTGGTGGGATATTCATAGGAGAAGACTCTATTTTTTTATTTTTTATTATCTAAAGTATTATATTCTCTATATTTTGGATTGTATGCCTAGGGTCATTGTGAAATGAACAAAACTACATTGGATGATGATGTCTTCTATCTTCTATTAAAATCCTTTATGTTGTTGGGTATAGTGCTAGAACCAATATCTATGGAGGGAAAATGTTATAAATATTAGGAAACCTAATAAGAATAATTGAATCAATGTTAGTAATTTTATATACATCACTAGGAATACATTATAATTTAAATGTATCATTATCATCCAGTTTGGGGCAAGAAAGAGTGATCATGTTAATGCTAGAGTTGAAGTTTGATTAGTAAAATGATTGTTCAAGGATGATTTGTAACAAAGTATTTATGCATGTTTTGATTTATAATAACGAAAATATTAAGATTCCTCTCAATTATAATCATCTTGATAATCAATAATGGTGAGATCCACATTAAGTTATTCAAAGACACTATTGTTAAAAGGAGTAATGGTAGGAGATTTATTTGGAGTGACGAATGTCACAAATTTCTATTTAGTTTTTCTCTTTAAAGAATGAGTATGCAAGGTGGAAGGAAACTCACCTATGATATCAGGAGGTAGATTAAAAAAATTGATTTTAATAATAACTTCATTTGGTTCATCATTTTTAGAATCAAGGAGGTTATATGGGATATTTACCATGATTTTAAGGTGACCACTATAACCTATATATGAATCAAAATGAAGGGTGAAATGCTAATATCCATGAAAATGAATAATTGGAATAATTTAAAGTGTAGTTATTTCAAATACATGTCATTATTAAAATTATTCATAATCGCAAAGGTTGGTATCACCTTTAATTTTGTAAATAAGTCCTAAGTAGCATAATTTGACACATTTACATGTGGAATAAGATATGACCATCATGTGATGATTCCAAGGGAGATAAATAAATATTTTATATGATAAGAGAAGTTTTAAAACCATAAATTTAACCCTAATTTAAATAGGATGTTTATTTTATCCTTTTAGGGTTTCACAAGTGTAAATCCTAAGTTAAATTAAAGGGTTAAGATGTTTAAATAAGTCAAATAATATGCAATAATTAAAACATATTATTTATAGATTTTGACCTCTTTTGAATTTATAAAAATAGTAATAAATAGGAATAAATATAAATTTACCTAAAAAGTGACTATCATGGATGATCTAGGTTCTAAAAACCGAGTTTTAGATAGTTCTAAGTGTTGTCAATAGGATTGTCGAATATGTTTGCTCACTAGATAACATTACCCCATATGGATAGTAGCACCATGTTAATGTAGTGTCCTCAAAGTGGTGATAGTATACACTTTTCGAGACTTCTATTTTCTAGGATCACTTGCACCTATATTTTTAGGTCCTATTCCTATGTGTATGAAACCTCAAAATCTATGTTATGCCTAGAGAATTTTATTTAGTGTGTAAACCCTAGTCCTCCTTACAAGTATGGAATGATAAAAAATTGTGTGTCTATTATTAGGATAGGGGGGACATCCTCAACACATTATGTGAAGAGAGTTTCCTACATACCAATACTTTTAGGAGGGATCAATCCCAATGTAGTTCTCCCACCTAGTGCTTGATGCAAGTGCAAGTGAATACTATAATGAGAGTGGAATTGGATGTGTTGAATGTAATTGAGCCTTGAAATCTTTGAAAAATAGAATTAGAGTTGTTTTAGATATTATTATGTATAAGTAGTCCAAAATAGGGATCAAATACCTTAATTTTTCTCATGTATTTGGTTTGAATGTGCTTTTTCATATATTTTCCATCTAGTGAATATAGGTCAATTAGACTTATATTTATAGATATTTTTAGATTGTGTGGATAATAAAATTTGCTTAGGTAAACCTTAGGAGGGGCACACATTTGAAAAAGTATCTATTTAAGATATTTATGGATAGGGACAATAACACCCATTTGGGGACACTAGTGCCATGTGGTTATAGTGTCCTAAATGTAGTGATAATGTCCACCTGGCAAAATTCTAGGCAAGTTGGGTTAGGATTTGAGAAAGTTTTCTTAGGACTATGTATTAGTTGACTATAGGTGTCTATGGTCTACATAATGGATATAAAAGTGTGCCTAAGGCTATAGGATAGGTTTAGGTTTATGCTAGGAATAGGTTAACTCAAGAAACACTCATAGCATCCAATTACCACTTTTAGGTGATTACAGATGTATCATTCTAGGAATCTAAATACACCCCTTATGTGGCATTAGTCTTTGGTTGTATTAGCATGTAGTATGAGTTGACTTAAGGTTGTTTATATAATTCCAAATTGAATTAATGAATTATAAATATGTCACAAAATTATTTGAACCATCATCAATGAGGATTGTGTTTATTTGATGTCACTAATCAAACACTAATAAAAATAGGAGGGTCATCTACATGAGTAAGCTTTTCATCAAGGATCATCACTTAGATAATAAATCTTAAAAATAATACTTGTTCTATTATCCTATAAATTTAGATAGATATCCCTTCATATTTCTACATGATACTATGCTCAAAATTGGGAAAGGTGGGTTATTAACCCATAGGTGGTGGTTTAGGAATGTTTATAATAAATAAATATTTCACTAATAAATTTTGATGTTTAGGAGAGGTGCACATAATATCTAGGAAAATAATATTATTAGGAATAGATATTTATTCAATAACATCCTATTATTTTAGGCTAGGTTAGTTTGAATATGATTACAGCTAAGAAAAGAAGGTATGCATAACATAAAGTTTGAATATAGGAAGTTATGGACTTAATTTTAGCTAAGTTTTTATATTATTCAATGGTATTAATCATGCCAATACCATATTTTTAGTAACATTTTCTAAGTGTGGGTTTTTATTCCAATTAATGGATTTTCCATACACTTATTTTAGTTAGCTTGCTTACGTATCCTTTTAGGTCATTATGAAATATAATCCCACATTCATGAGGAAGTGAGCATATGTTCATATTTCACCTATATTGTGTACCTTTTTAAATATTTTATGGATAATGATGATAATACTAATATTTTAATCATTTGATTGTTGAGTAATTACTTCCTATTGGCTCATGTTTAATTTTGTTACTACACACATGTAATTTCTCAATGCATTTGACTCTATAAATAAGTCCTTTATTGGGGACCTTTCTGACATGGTATCAAAGATTTCATGGTGTATGAATTCCATTATTCCTATCATTAAATTTTGAGTTTCATCATGTATGTCATAGATCTACCATTCGTTAACATAGCATACTAAATATTCACCCTTTCATAGATTTTTCTCATTTTCTAGGACCCTCCATTGATTTAAATTTATAAAATGAACAAGAGAAATGTGTCTCCTATTGGTAATATTTTATTTATTAGTTTTTTATGCAAAAATTCTTGCACTGTTAGATTTATAATGTGTCAAAACTCTAGGATCAACTCTAAACATGATCTATTTTCATGGCAATTAATTTATGTCTTTTTTGGAGGGTTTCACATATTTTTAGTGATTTTTTGTAAATACATACAATATGTATTCTTAAATGGAAAATAATTTATATTTTTTTTAGTTTTATATATATATATATATATATATATACATATATATACATACATATATAATGGTTCATTGGTTGATTTTTATTAGTTATACCAGATCTGACATTTTTGAGATAGGTAGAGTTTCCATACCCATGTGCACTACAATAAATTATAACATTCCCAACACTAAAATAACCATATAAACCACTATAAAAAAAGAACCGCTGCAAATTTTTACACTCCAAAACTTAATGGATGTAAAATTAAATTGTATCCCTGATAGAAAGATCTGACATTAGAACTATGGAATGTAGGAGAAATCAATAATGTTGGCATTGGGATTATAAATTGTCAGAGTAGTCAAGAATCCTAATAGTGGTACTTTTGACTACTAGAGTAATTGACACCCTAGGCATCAATATTATAATCTATGATAGTAGTCAAAAACCATGATAAATGTAGGAACCCACTACAACTTTGACACATTTCTTCAAATATAATAAGTGTCGATAATCTTGGCCATATAGGAGTTAAGCCCTTGGTCTCTTCCAACCCAAAATTTATTAAATTTTAATCCAAGAGGGAAAAATGTTTTTATGGGGAATTTGATTCCAAAAAAATTTCACATAAAAAATTTTCAATACAATTTTTTTTCAAATTTATGAAATGTGTACATCATTATTTTTTTCAAGAAAGAAACATTCAAACTTTCATAATTTTTAGTTGACAACTCAATTTAATGATCCATGTTTTTTAAAGTTTAATTTTATTTATAGCTATAAACATTGGTTATATTATCATGCATTTTAAAATTGAACATTTATATATTCATGTGGGTTGCATATTATCATCTTTCAACACATGTAACTTAACATAGGCTTCATGGCTCGTGAAAGGAAGGGAGAACCCCGTAAATAGGAACCTGAGAGCTTTGAAGCATGGAGAGAGAAGCATGAAGTCTGGAGAATCTTATAGAAAGGAAAAGTGACGAGCTACATGGAAAGACTCCATGGCTCAAAACCGCATATCACGACGGCCTTTTTCAAAAATTGGTATGATGAAAGGGTCACATTGCATGGTATATCAGTAAACTTAATAGAGGACTTCATTGCTGAGGTTATAGGGTTGCCAATGGATGGACTTAAATTTTCCAAGCAAACAAGCATTTCGAATAAGGCCTTTTGTAAGTTCCCCAAAACGGACGAGGAAGAGCAGAAGCTGGTCAAAAATGGGGATTTCTATGAGCTGGACCAGTTAAAGGGATAGGGAGGGATGTCTTAAGCTATATAAGGGAGTACTTCATCCTGGATGAAAGAAGCAAATGAGTGCACAAGTTCCATTTTGTTATTTTGCCTTTTCCTTTTTATTTTTGCTATTCCCTGATCCAAAGCTTATATGCTCATAGGAAAAAGGAAATGTGCCCTATCCTCCATGAAGGCCTTATTCTTCTTATTAAAGGCTACTGTAAGAATAGGGCACTGGTTAAGTACCCCAAATAGGGGAAAAATAAGGTGTCAAGAGATAAAAAATGATAGAGTAATCAGGAGAGGCAAATTCAAGTCCCCCAGTCCTAAACAACAAAATGTAGAAGAAGAAAGGGGACGGGAGAAAATTGAAGAACCCGAGAAGGAAAAACGGGAGGAAGAAGAAGGAACTGAAAGCTGGGATACTAACTCAAGTGATGATGAAGAATGTTCTGAGGAAATTGAAAAAGATAAAGTTAATACTGAGGAGGATTCTACTAATAAAACTGTAGATATGGAGGAAAACCAGAATGTGTCAGAGGAAGAATTTGACCAGGAAGATCCTGTTGAGGACCCAACTTCTAAGAATGAAAAAGAAAAACCTGATCAGGAGGATATTCAAAATAAGATTATGGAAATACAATCTGGAATCAAGGAGCGGGAACAAAAGAGTCAAGAAGATATCTTTGATGAAGCTAGGAATAGTCCTAATAAAAAGCCTGAGGACTGGAGAGGGAAGAATCAGAATGATGAAACATATACTCCTATGACATGGGTTAACTGTAAGGTAGAGGCATCTTCCCAAATTGATTCTTGGATGTGCAGGGAGATCATGGATCTCAAGAGAAAAGCAGAAAATTTGGAAGAATCCTTGAAAATTGCTTGGAACAAAATAAACAACATGGAAAATCAGTTAAGCGAGATCCCAGTCAAGCTCAAAGCTTATGAAAACAACCTCTAGGAACTTATAAAGGACAATAGAAAGAAAATGGAGGAAGTAACATCCAACATTTGTGTTGCTGCTATCAATATAGGTAAATGAGCCAATGAGGAGACCAAAGCACTAGAGGGTCCCAGCAAAAGGATGAGGCAAAGCTCTAGAAAGAAAGATACACAAAAAGGAGCTCTGCTGGAGGCTACCACTGAGGAAACTATTTTGAAAGGAAAAGAAGCCATGAACTTGATACTAAAACTGGATGAATAATCTGGTCCTTCTTGTTGGTTTTGAAACTGGTACTATTCCTTGTTTTCCTTTTGTTATCTTTTGTTTGTTGTGTAACCAGATCTATGTTTTTTGGGTTTTGACTGGATGTTTATCTGGTGGTTCTAGGTCCATTTAAAACCTATTTTTGCTACTTACTTGTAGTGTTTTTTAGGCTTTGCCTATGGTCTTAGACGTTCTATTTTTCGCTCTTTGTAACAGGGTTTTGGGGCCCCTTCAAAACCTGCTTTTACCCTCAATCTAAAACATAACACAGGCTTCCTTTTTATACAATGGATATAAGTTTAATTATGTTTTTTACATCATTCAACTATCACTAGTGAAAATAAAAGTGAAATTACTCTTGAGGATCATTAGATTAAATAAAATTATGATGGGTATATAAATATAACTGACACCTAAAGCATAAAATATGAAGTGGTACAACAAAAGTGACAAATCCTATGGTATTCTATGCATGTCTATATCTCCTGACTTGATTTTTCATATTGAATCTATAACTAATCCAAGTCATGCATGGAACTTATTATAAAAAATATTTGGAAATTCAGACACAATGATAGGTCATGAGTTTGATAATGAGCTCATAATTTCAATCCTAAGTGATTTTGATATGATACAAGACTTCTTCATAGAGTTTTAATCACCCAAGTTAAAGTTTAAACTATGATACATTGACAAATATATATGATCAATTGATTTTTTTTCCATCCTTCATAAATTGGGTTACAAATATTTTGTCTCTATTTCTACCTTTCAAACCATTAAGCATGTTATTAGATCTACATGGACCTTGTCATCCATAGATGATTTTGTTGTTGACTTGACTTCTTAGAAAGATAAGATCATTCAAATGGGTACACTAAACTCATCTAAATCACACACCTTAATTGAGAGTCATGACAAATAGAAGGCTTCTAGTAGTAAGGATAAGAAATAGAATAATAATAACCCTTAGAAAATAAAGGGTAAAAGATATGATGCTAAGTCAAAAGCACCAAAGTATCTCTCCTCTTTAGAAGGGAAATCCAAGAAATAACCACTCACATGTGGATATTGTAAGAAATATGGACATGATGAATTTGAATGCATCAAGCAACAGATTGACCAATTGAAAAACAAGATTGAAACACATAATATTAGTATACCCAATTCTTCCAATCAAAGTTAATTGGCATAAGAGTATTCTAAAGCTAAAAATAGTACTAAAGAAAATATAAAGGCAAAACACTTGTTGTAGATGTGTCAAAGCCTTCCACATGGGTTATTCATTATGGTGCATCACACCACATGCCTTCATCACAAGACATATTTTCATACTTTGAGCCTTATTTTATGCCTTCCATATTGTTGGGTGATGATACTTACATAAAATTTAGTGGGAGTGGATCTATTTAAGTGATTGATGAGATATTTTATGATGTTATATATGTTCCCTCTTTGTCCACCAATCTTAGTTATCATATCACTCACATAGATTCAAGTAAGGGAGTTGAGTTGAGACCCAATTCATTGGTTATTATGGAAACTAAAAATGAATCCATATTTACATTTGGAAAAGTAGATCACCAATAATGATTGAATACTTTCTAACATTTTTCACCTAATCAACCCTCTATTACACTACTCAATCATTCAGATGGGGGTGCATAAATTATGTCATGAGTGATTTAGCCATCTTAGCTATTTATACCTAGAAAAACTCAATCAACATGACATGGTTTTAGGGTTTAAATGAGTCATATTTTTTGACACTATTTATCAAGTTTGTATACTTGATAAGCATCCTAAGGATAATTATGGCAAATGTAAATAATTAATAGATGAACAAATATTAGATAATTTCCATTAAAAATTACTAGTCCATTTATAAGACATTAATGTAATATGACTAAATACATTATTACTTTCATCAATTAATATTTGAGGTATAATTAGGTTTAATTTCTTATTAAAAAATATGAGGTCTTTGATCATTTTTAGGACTGTAAGGTGCTTATGTAAAAATAGTTAAGTAAATCCATCATGATTTATGTATAGATAATAGTGGTGAGTATGTCAGTAATAATTTTGATCAATTGTATAAATCATAGGGTATTTAAATACAATGTATAGTTCCATAAAATACTCATTATAATGGTGTTTCAAAGTTTAAAAATAGGCCCTTGAAGGAAATGTCCAATTGTATGCCACACTATAACTCCCTTAAACCTCAGTACTAGATTGAGGCCATCAACTATGATTTTTATATACATAACTAAGTTACTCATAAATCATTGAAGGTAATCACTCATTTTTAAGAATAGAATGGTAAAAAACCCATAGTGAATCGCTTATATGTTTTTTGATCTCCTACTATGGCCTACATTCCCAAAAATGAATGTAAGGTATGAAACCTCATACTCAACCTTGCATATTGATTGGACATCTTAAGGGTGTTAAGGGATACAATATACTCCATCCCACCACTCATGATTTTTTAATTGAGAGGAGTGTATAATTATAAGACTATCCTTCAGACTCCATACTCGACACCTCTCCCCTTTCCTTAGATGTACTAGGATTTTATGATAATTTTGATAGTTCAGATCCACCTAATAAATTTATTGGTGACTTAAATTAATATTATCATTTTGATGATGAGATTAGTGATGAGTATTATCCTCCTCATTATCTTATAATATAATAAAAATATGAGTAATATCATCATGACTCTCTAATCACTAGTCTTATTTAGGCTAGAAGGACACTATAAAGTGTTAGCCAATGGGTTGGATACCCATTAAACACCAAGAAAAACCATTAAAAATTATAGGACTCCCCACATGTTTTCATTACATCTAATTCTAATCCAAAATTCTTTCATGAGGTATCAATCACTCCTAAGTGGAATGCTACTATGGAAGAGGAGTATTGTTCCTTATAGAGGAAGAACACTTGAGATTTATTACCTATTCCTAAGGGGAAAAAATTCAATGTAGGTTTATATATCAAACAAAATTTATAGAAAATGGATATGTATACTTTTTCAAGGAACATTCGGCATAAAAGGGTTTTTCTTAGGTACCTAGTATTGACTATACCGAGACATTCACCCTAGTTTCCAAAATGAACTCAATTTGATTCACTCTTACCATTACCATAACACATCACTGGGATGTTCATCAGATTAATGTGAAGAGTTCCTTTCTTCATGGTGACCTTAAATAGGAAATATACATGGAGTAACCACAAGGATTTATGGAAAATTCCTCCTTAGTTTACAAACTTTAAAAATCTATCTATGGCCTCAAACAAGCTCCTTGATCTTGGTATGCCAATATGCACTCATTTTTTATTTTATTTGGGTTCAATAGATGTGATTCTAATCCAAATTTCTATATTTTTCTACAAGATGATTTAATGTTTATTATGGTTCTCTACATGGATGACCTATTCATCACATGGAGTTATTAAATCACCATCACAATAGAGAATACTAATTTATCTAATAGGTTATCAATTAATAACTTAGGCTCATTACATTATTTCCTTAGGATTATAATTTCCCAATTTGACTCCATGATCATTATTACACAATCGAAGTATGATATTGATTTTAATGAATAGTTAAACATGTCTAATTATAAGCTATATCTGACTCCTTTTCTATTTGGTGTGAATATTCAGGGTGATTTTTCATCTCCTTCAGTTGATGCTACCTCATATAGACAAGTTATTAGTAGTCTCATATATTTTACACACACTAGACATGATATTTCATATGCAATGGGCATGGTCTCTAGATTTATGCAGGAAACACATGATCTACTTTAGAAAGTAGCTAAGCAAATTATCCACCACATTAATGGTACTAATAGTTTTGGGATTCACTATGAATATTAAATCAACATTGATGTAATATTTTATATAGATTGAAATTAGGATAGTGATATTTAAAATAGTAAGTCTACTTCAGGCTATAATTTTTTGTTCAGTTTAAGTCTGATAAGTTAGTCAAGAAAGAATCAAAAATCTATTTCATGTTATTTTATAGAGGAAAAATATAGAGAATATATTAATTTTATCACTAATGTTATTTATCTCCATGGTATTCTCATTGAGTCTGGCATCCAATTTTGATGACCAATATTCATCATATGTGACAAATAAATCACAATCTAAATCTACAAAAATTTGGTCCTCCATCAATGAACCAAGCATATAGAGATTCACATTAATTTAATTTTGTATCCCATCCTTTAGCAAGTGATTGATCTCAAATACATACAAATAATGGATCAAATTTCTGATATATTCACAAAACCCTTCATTAAGATCAAATATCTTCATTTATGGGTTGTTCTCAGGGTTTAGGCAGCTCCAACATCCTCTTCTATAATGTCATTTTATTTTAATTGGGTACCTCATCAAACCTTTTTTAAGGGACCCAATTATACTCCCTACCTAAGCTACACTTATGGTGGTAGTGTTAGTGTAGGTTTTTATTACATTTAATGGGTTTCCCCTACACATGTTTATATTGGCTTGCTTAGGTGTCCTTTTACATCACTATGAAAGATAATCCCACATTCATGAAGAAGTGAGTAAATTTTTATATTTAAGCTATGTAATGTAACTTCAAAAAAATTCATGGGTAATGATGCTAATGCTAATATTTAAATCTTTCAGTTGTTGATTAATTACTTCCTTCTGGCTCATGTTTAATTTCACTACTACATACAAGTAATTTATTTATGAATTTGACTCTATTTAGTAAATCATTTATTGTGGCCCACACTTACACATTTGAACATATCAAAAAATGAAATATAATTCATATATTAATATAATATATTCAATCCATGTATGTAATTTTATCGACACATGCATACAATATTGTATTGGTATAAATGTGTTAGACTACATTGGCACATAAATAAATGACTACATTAGAATTAATTATACATTGGTAGAAACAAGAGATTATATTGATAGTTTTTAAATAATTAAATAACCATTAAAATTTTTATACCTATATTGACATGATAAAATTCCTCAATTTTATTTTCAAATTTTAAAGGCACATAATGCTCATAAACTCAAAGTTAACCTATAAGATATGATTTAATATTTATGGAAACTAAATCAGGTATTATTGGTTGAATTTTAGCATTATGATAATAATATATTGATAAATAATACACTAAATTCCATTCATAATAACAATTTTTTTTCTGTTAATGGAAGCATTGGGGTAAATTTTATATTAAAAAAATAGCAGTTGGAGCTAAATGAGGAAAATTTTGTGATTACGAAGAGTTGTTAATATTTATAGGTTAATTGGGAATATTTTGAGAATGATTAAAAATTGGATTGGTATATAAACCAAGGTGGGAATTATCTTGATTAAATTCATCATGTTTGACCTTACCATAATGATCTTTGAAAACTTTGTCAAATACTCTTTAATGCTATCATATCATAGGATCATGGTAAAAATTATGAACAAGGATAAATTCATATGATAAATTATGAAGAGAACACAAATAATCATGAGAATGACCTCAATTAGTGTGAAACCAATAATATATTTTTTGTTTTCATACCATTTTGCTTTGGAACATGAATCATTATTTTTTTATGTTGAGTTTTAAGAAGTTTCTTCATAATTTCATCAATGCTAAGAGGTTCATGAATATAAATGCTATTAACTTGGTTATGACTAGAACAAGGGGTGGTTGAAAAGGTATTCCCATAATATGATGTGAAATATATCCATTTTGAAGACCATTATCCATAATAGCATAAATAGTATTCTTAGAATTATTATATGATCATAAGTGTTACTAACACCATCAAAAATCACATGCTTGTTCTTTGGTTTCATGAGCATTATAGTGTCTTTCATAGGTTGGGGAACCTCTAATTATCTCATGAGATGATCTTAATTTTAGCTTCATCAAAGGCTTATATTAATGACTTAGGAGAGGACATAATAACATATTAGATTTTTGGTTTTAAAGAAAATTTAAAAATATTAACAAAACTATCTTAAGTCATGTTATGTCTAGATTAATTAGATAGAGATTTCCAACATTTAATAAAGTAATGTTCACCAATTATCCATTTTATTTAAATTAACAAATTTACTTAGGGTTTTTTTTAAATAATTCATGATTTGTACTTACTACACCAATTCATTCACTAATCCTTTTAATTCAGTTAAAGATATATGCTTGAGTTGTTATACTATTATAAATTGTCACCCATTAGGGTTTTGACAAGTAGTTTGGTAGATAAAAAGGGATTAATTTTAAACCACTTATTATAGAGATTCCCAAAGGATTTAAGTTTGAAAGTGACATTGGTAAATCCATCATAAATATATGGTGGATTTAATTCCACCAATATCCATTATTTTAATATTAGGTACTAAGTGTTCATTTTCAATGTTCTTGATGACTTTATTATGAATATGAGGTTGAGGTATAAGGTTATTAGATGATACTTAATAGGTTGGAGAGAACACTGATTAGTCATTACCTACTATATTTTATCAGGTTTATTATTCATTTACAAAAGTTGATCTTGAATTTACATGAAATGGTTTGAATTATTAGCCTACATATGAGCCATTTGGTTCAAAATTTACATCATCACTTGAGTAGTGTTAGGTGCATTTTGATTGGTTTGAGAAATCCATGTTACATGTTGAATATAATGAGAAGCTTGGGTAATACTAGATTCATGATTTTATTTAATTTTAACTCCATCACTTTGAGTTTGAGTAGTAAGGGTGGATCCAACCATACTCATGACTATGGCATGTATAATGTAGAAGGAGGGATTAAAGGTAGTCGCATGTTGAGTTTCATAAATTCATATAGGAAATATATGTGGAGGTGAGTTTAAAATTTAAGGATCCATAATTAAATAAATAATTTATTCAATGGATTTTACTACATGATTTGGATGATCTTGATGATATACATTCATCTCATTGGTGAAGCTAAGATAATATTTACCTTCACCTTTATAATCAAATTTGTTGTAAGATTGCTTTTACACCTATATATTTAGTTAACATTAAGGATAGTGTTTTTTTATTCATATAAATATTCCAATTTTTATAAGTATATTCTTCAAGAATAGATAAATGGAATGGCAAAGGATTTTGGAATTTATTGTTAATGTTAGTCAAAGATACAACATTAATATTTTAAGATTGATATCCTTAGTAACTCCCAAATTATTGGTTGAATTTTTTTTTGGTCATTAAGTAATTAAAATCTAGGAATGTAATTATATCCATTTAGGATGATAAATGAAAATGAATTTTGAAACAAGGAATGTTTGATAAATTGGGAGAACTAAGAGTTAGAAAGGGGGAAATGTGAAAATTAATTAGCTAGTGGTGGTATAAGATTCAAATCAAGCTCACCATAGTGTATGATGGGTAAATATAATAAATAATATAAATATACTTTAATATATAGAAATGGATAGGACTATAATAGATTTAACATACATATAATTAGTCATGTTGCAATGTGGGTCAGGGATGTAAATAATAGTTATTTGTAAAAAAGGGGAACTAAGAATAAAAATAGGAAGGCTATGCAATAGACTAATGAAAAAATACAATATAGATCCAAGATATAAAAGAGGTAAATAAAATATAGATAAATTACATTACATTATAATTGTTAGCCATCCAAATAGCACTGTGCTTGAAGGCTTGAAAGATTTCACTCTAAAACCTTCACACCTATACTAACATTGGAATGATTTGAGTTGTGGGACACCTATACTTAGACTAAAACTCTATATTTTGCTAAGGATAGATCCTATGATGTATCATTGTACACTGCTTACTAAACTATTGATTTTTGGGATGAAAAAGGGAAGAAGGAAAATGAAAGGGAAATCCTAATTTACTATTGGTGATATGCTTATATCTCTCATTCATCCACTTGATTTGAGATCCTAAAATATTGATTAGACAATAAAATATTGAATCTACAACTCTAATTGACTCTTATGTATCAATATTTCATGAATATTTTTATCTAGTGATCAAATATTGAGGGAAATGATGGAATAGGCCTAATTAAAGTCACTAACCAGCCACTTATATCCATTGTAATCTCATGCAAAAGAAATCAAACATTGAACATGACCTATATAATCTGTCAAACTGGTAACTAGATAAGAATTAGGACTCGACAAGGGAAAAAGATCTTACACATATGAAAATCAAATAATATAAATACACTATACTAATGTGATGTATGTTGGTGTAAATATAATATTACATTATTTAGACAACATAAATATGTTGCAGTAATTAGTTTTTATCTAATTGGTTAAGATATTAGGTATAACAATGGTTATTTATTTGTATAGTGCATAGGTTATTAAACTAAATAACTACTTTCCATTATATATATTCACCTCTTGCATATGAATAAAATGAATAAAATTATTTTACTTCCCATTTTATTCTCATTCTAGTATTAGAGCAGTGATCCTCTGATGGACGTTTGGCCATGAGAGTTCTTCATGTTGCATACAGCTTCTTACACAAATAGTGATTATATTCTTCTCATTTCATTTATGTAGTCCTGATTCAACATAAATTAAATTCATTCTACTTAGTGATTGAATTGTAAAATTGATATAAAATAGATCAGTTTCATGTTACTCCATGCATCCAAACTTAGTGAGCCAAGTATGAATAATGAATATTCTTGAGGATTAAACTACTAAACTTAGAGTGCATTACAGACTAAGCAAGGCTTTTGAACTATGCAACGAGAGCATGGAAACAATAATTTATCCAAGTGACAGAGGAAGCATGTAGAGACAACAATCCTCTATGTTAACTCACCAAATTACATTCTATTTAGTGAATTCTAACCAAAATAAACCATAGTAATTCTATTGGAGATATATGATCGATCCTCCTATCTAGATTTAACATCATCAAACTTTACCAAAACTAGAAGTTGTATAGAATAAATTGCTCAAAGTATTTGATTCTAGATTAGCTGGAATTAATGTCTCTAGTATATAAATTTGAATTCATTATTTTTTGGATTTATTTTAAGTTGTATAAACATATGGTCAAATATTTTTAGATTCATTTTGTCCCTTAATAGTATAGTCAAAGTCTTTTAATTGTGTTTAGGTTTAATGTTTTATAAAATTGCCCAAAAATTTAATAATATAAATAAATAAATAAATAAATAATAATAATAATAATAATAATAATAATAATATTGAAAAAAAAAGTGTGAAAAGTTGATTTTAAGAGTTTAATGGTAAATTTGGTAACTTAAAAGTTGAGTTGTTTTGTCAAGTTTACAATCATCATTATAATAGCCAATTTTTTATTGTTTAGAGGTAATAAATGTTTACTTGTAAGACAAAATCAAAATTAAAAAAAAATAGAGTCGTAGTCAAATCTACAAGGATGCACTATCACTTGTACGTGACATCCTCAATCAAATGTCATCAAATGTCAAATGCGTCCAGATTAAGGAGGGGATTTCTCCTCATGCAACTAAGATTCAAATATTCATCAGTTGAGTGAAGAATATTCATATGCTATAGGCTAGAGGATACATGGAGGTTTGAGGACAACTGGCATCCTATCGTGAGTCAGTTACGATGGGGTTGCACCATTGTTATGGTGAAAAATTTTGATGAGTTTATTTTGTGTTTTGTAATTTATTTTTCAATAAATTACTGAGCATTATTTTCTACTTTGGTGCCTCCTAAAAAAAAATATTGTGGAGATAAAAATCACTAAAATAGAACTTGGTTCTTGGAAAAGGGTTTTTGGTAATATGAGAAACCACTGAAGTGTAGTAGAAACCTCTTAGAACCCTCCAGGTTTGTGGTTAACCTACATCAAAAAACAATATGGGTTTGTGGTAATCCTCATAATTCAAGAAACCACTTAAGGTGTTAGTGGAGAGAAGTGTTCCTATTACTTCCATGTTTTTGGTAATCCTTTAAGGAAAAACCAAGGTGACACCAAGACCTTGAAGCCATAAATATGGTATGCCACCTCACAAAGTGAGTAGCCTGCGTGGAGAGTGTAAATATTTTTATAGTGTTTATAATAAAAAGGGGGACTTTTATTTGGAAATATGATGTTTTTAGAAACAATTTAATAAAGGGTTAAATGTTGGTGTAAATCTAATATTACATTTTTTAGCTAACATAAATATGTTGTGACGATTAGTGTTAGCTAGTTGGTTAGGAGATTAAGTACAATAATGGTTATTTGTTTGTATAGCACATATGATATTAAACTAAATAACTACTTTCCATTATATATATTCACCTCCTGCATATGAATAAAATGATTCTTCTTCCCATTTTATTCTCAATGGAATCTAAAAATAGTCATTTTATTTATCTAAAAAGGTTACAAAACTCAATCTTGCCAGAGTCTAACCATGCCAAGAGAGGGATGGATTTTGAAAAATGCTAAAATCCCAACATCTATAGTAAAATCATAGAAATTTAGCTAATATATTGATGTAGAGGTGAGAATAACAAGTCAACCTGACATGAACTCAAGTCAAAAACCACTTTTCAATAGTTAACAAAAGTCCTTTTGACTTGTCTTTTCTTGAAAATCTTGCATGAAGGTCATTATTAGCATTATAATAAGGATGGTGGGCCCATCTTGACAATTCACTCTTCATGAATGAATGCTACACCAACTTGGATGCCTTAACTCAAGGTTTAACTGATTTAAAGCTGAGTTGGAACATGAGAAATTCCTTTGCATAGAAAGCATGATAGATGCATGATCTAGTCAAAATTCAACCAAAGATCAAAACCAATCAACTCCAATCAAGCTCTATGCTTGCATGAAAATTTAATATATAATAAAGTGATCATGGAATGTGGTGTTTAAACTAAATATGAACTACATGATGACCATCTTCAATGCCAACTAACTTTGCCTGATTGGTGAAATAGGCCTATTAAGCTAACAAGGCCTATTAATCTATTTTTGTATTTGAAAATCCATAAAACCTACAAAAAAAAACATGAAACCTAAAAAAATAATGATATTATACCTATAAAAACTTTTCTCATCACATGATATGTGATTTTGATGAAAAACCTCTTTTCATTCAGTCAACAGGGTTGATTAGGCCCATTTTACCCCATTTTCCTACAGACTGGCCATTTGGATTGAGCTATTAGGAATAATTCCAAGAATATTTATGTCATATTTAATATTTTATAATGAATAAAAAGTCTTAGGATTAAAATTCCATTGATTGGATCTAATTGAACTGCCTTGTACTTCATTTTCCATGCTTTTTTCCATATAAAACATTATTTTTGCCCTGGTCCATACATATCCATATGTAAAATTGGAATTTGTATAATCCTCTCTTATTTTAATTTATGTTTTAATAGTTTATAGGTTGATCCATTATGATTTTATGGCAATAAAATCAACTTTTTGTAAAACTAGCTTTCTAAGGATTTGGGAGGGTTTTAAAGTTGAATCTTCAAAGTGATTATTCATGAAGTACAAAAATCCAAATCCAAAACTATTTAAATTAATTTGTATCATATTTATCCCTTAAAAACCCTAAAAATATTGGGTTTCCATGTAAAATATATGCAAATTTATCACACAGAGGAAATTTGTTTGTAGGGTTTTACTTACACTCTAGGTTACCTATGCTCTTAACAATTTTTCATAAATTAAAATCCCTCAACCAACCTCAACTTTTCATGAGTTATAATGTCATAGTGGTAATTGAATAATACTAAGAATTTTTAGCTAAAATCGTCACATGGTGAAAGATACAAGCATCTGAATAGGAGGCTTCGAAGGGTGTTTGAAACTAAAAAAATTGACAATCTTTACTAGGATTAAAGTGACACATCCATTATTTATAAATGAATTAAAACATCATTATTGATTCCTTACCATGATTTCAAAACACTCTAAAAGTATATTCTTACTTGAAAAGTCAAAAATGCCTTTTTGACCTATATGTCTCTTTGTTTGGAAAAGCTTGAATGAGCATGGTTTACATATAATTTGGAGTTTTGACACTCTTAAAATTTCTTATTATTATGTAAAAACATCATCCCACTCTTTCAAAACTCTCACCTAGACTTAGAAAGCTTTGTTGGCACTTCAAAATGCTACTTGCTCCAATGGTGATCTCAAATAGACATGTTGATGACTATGATAAAAAAATGAGCACTTCACTCATCCAATGGCCTTTAAAATTTTCTATATGATTTTTAAACTCATTATTACCTAATATACAAAATTTCAAGTTAAAACTCCACTTTTAGATGCTATAATCTTTAAGTTTCCCTCAAATTTGCCTCCTTTACATGGACTATGTGTATATTTGATTAAGTTTTTGTTTTTTATGGTGTTTTCATGAGTAATTGAGGTATATGATATCAATTTCCTCTAAAATTATCTCAAAAATCCCTTAAATATGTTTTAAACCATCCTCTACCCTTGTTCAAGCATGTTTTGACCCTTTTTAGCAAGGATTTAGGGCTCATAGAATCAAATTCTATACATTTGATGTATTATCATATTAATTCATGTTTCTTGATGTCTCAATGAGTTTAAAAATACTACGAAGATATTATGAAATTGTACATGCCTTTACCATTCATAATTATCTAATTGGATAATGTCATTGAGAGAAACTTGTTTTCCCATGACCTATGAGAGAGGAAGAAGACCTTGTTCTAGGTGGAAATTGTAAGTAATGGAGGTGTTTGAGAGGGAAATTGTCACCCAAAGTGCTTTGGATTCAAACATAATGAAAATACTTGAATTAGATCATAGTCAACCTTCTTGATTATCTTTCTTACTCCTTTTGACTCCTCAAATCAAGGTTTTAGGTCTCTTTACTATATTTCCATGAGGACTATAGGTCTTGATCTTGGTATATGACTATTTACTTATAAAATAAACCCTACATTATCCATTTTTAAAACTCATCATGTCATTTAAAACCTCATCTAGCTTCTTGATGACATCAATTCTTGAAATATCAACTATTATCCCCTAGTCACAAACCCTTATTGGCACTCGATTGTGCTTCTTCAATTGTATAAATAGTAGCTTATATATGAACATATTAAAATAAATTTGTACACAAATACCTTCCAAAAGGAAATCTATTTCATAATTCCATATTGATGATTTTTTATCTTGAAGTGACCATGACCTTCATTGTTATTAGGGTTTTTCAATTCCAAGGCCATCTACTTGGCTGTGGGTGCACTCTATGTGGGCTAGTTATAGGTTTCATTTTTAGGGGAAAGTTTGTAGGTTGTATTTTGTACCTCCTAACCACATATACCTTGTTTCTTATCCCTCTCTTTATGTTATCATTATTTATATTATCTAAGCAAACTCGTAAGCTTAGTAGTCTACTTCCATCTTCACACTTGCTGAGTAGGCCTAATTGAGATCGAGTAGGCCTATAGATGGTCAAAAAGTATCATTTTTATGGATTTTACATTTATTTTGACATAAAGGACCTCAAAACCCTCTTCAACTATTAAAAATTTATCCATTCTCTTGACTAGAAAACTTGAACCTCCACTCTCCTTTCATGGACCTTCTTTGACTTAGGCTTGATCTTGAATTCATCCACAACTATCATGGTTGTAGGCCATATTTTACTACCTGTAGGGTAGCATTTTACCTTTGAATCCATATTAAATTTCCTTGTCTTCAGAGAACCCTACCTTACTTATTTAAAACCTTTGTGAAATACCAAACTCTTGGCACATAAACCTACTCTCCTTTATTGGATGACTGTATGCTTATATAGCATGGTTGTAGCTTAGTATGGATGAATGAATTTGAAATTATTAAAACCCTCAATAAACCTTGAAATGAATTTTATCTTTACACTCCATATTATATTTTCAAACTCAATTCTATGATTATCACTTGAAAATCAAAATAGCTCTTTGAGCCTTATACAACCCTTCAGATAATCAAATCCTTACTTAGCTATAGGGCACTATTCTTAAATGAATCTTAGGGCTATAATTGATCTCAATGAATAACTTATTAATGATTTATGACATTAATAAGTAATTTTAAGGATTAATAAACCTTATATTTCTTACTCATCTTCATGAATAAGTTGATATCAAGTCTAATCATCATAAGGCTAGTATATGGCTATATCACTCCATTTGTATGGATCATGACTATCATAATCATTAGAAAGGTCATTATATATTACTATGGATCAATTAATCTCTCTTATATACTACTTGATGAGACCATTTCATAGATCATTATAAACATGGTTGAGATCACTATCCTTCTATCTTTGGATTATGTCTTCTACTAGTGCAGGTCTCCTTGATGACTGGAAATGATGTTTTGTAGGTGATTCTTGTTTTCATACTCATAGTGGCCTTCATATATTAATATCTTATGATATTTATCCTCTTTAACACAAATATACCTTCAATAAGTTATTCCTTCACCTTGAATATATAATATGAACCTTCAACTTTCACCTTTTGACTATATAACCCTACTTTAGACATCATTTTGGTTGTATCATGATGTTTTGTAGGCCTACAAACTCCTTGATCATGTTCAATGGTGTCTCTTGTAAACCATTGAATATTTAATAATTAAATGGGTGATGGATATGATGTAAAGGTGTATGAAATGGATAATGATGAATGAAACTCATGAAAGGAGTTTGAAAATGGAACAAGAACATAATGGTAAGGTTGTGTATGACAGAGGTATGGAGATGAACAACATGGAGGTGAGGAAGATCATAAGGATAATTTAAATACCACCCTAAATTATTCCAATATAATAATTTACCATCCTCTATCTATTATAAAATTTTGGAAGATATTGGGGAAGTAAAAAGAGGTGAAATTGAAACTTGATGTTCTACAAAAAAACCTTAAAATTTGCAAATAAAACATAAAATATGCTAATCTAGCCCCTTTAGGCACTTTGAGAGCATGGAGATGGATTTATTCTATGAATATTAGATAATTACTAATAATTATGATTTTAAATCTTGAGAAACTTGATGTAGACCCTGAAAAAAAATTATTTAAAACTAGAAGCAACCATCTCTCTTCTTGACCGTACGAATCACCATTAAAGCTCATAAACTATAGAAATGGATTGGTTGTGTTTGTGAGAATTATTTAAACATTAAATTAATTAATAAATATTAATTATATGATGGATATGTATATTAAGTTCCAAATATTATGGAACAACTTGATTTTCCTTGAAACTCTACCCTAGTGAAGAGAAACTAAAGAAAACTAGTTGCCTTTTTGGTTGCAAGGATACAAAATCTGGCCTGTATTCACATGGATGGTTCATGATCCTAGATAATCAAATTAAATTTACACTTAATCCATTATTAATACTTATAATTCAATTTTATTCACCCCAAAATTCATACATGTACCCTCCTTTAGCAGAGTGTACCATCCTCAAACCTATAAGTAGGTCCCTTTGTGCAAAGAAGGAAAGTGCTAATATAGGATTGGTTTTGGGCCTGTATTACCATAAAATTGTTAATAAATACTTCTCATGACCTGAACTTGATCTACCCTACCCATACTATATGGAATCCATATGAAATCCATACTCTTTTGTAAAATGAAGGAAAAGGAGTCTTGTTTTGCCTTTTAAAAGAAAACTAGGCCTTCCACCACGTGAAATTGAATGATTATAAGGAATACATGCCATATAATTCAAAAATATACCCTTATAACCTTTTTATTCTTTTAATTTTGGTAATTTGGCATGTGTGGGAGGTTTTGGGGGCTTTTTAGGCTTAAAAGGTATACTAAAACACTTTTTCAATATTTGTAACTTTAGCCTTAGACCAAAATTATTTATTTGAATGTTATTAAAGAAAAAATTAATATTTCAATAATATTTTTGAGATTAATTATGACTTTTTATACCAAAATTTGCATTTTTATGGAAATTCATTGGTTTGACTAGTTCTAAAGGGTTATTGACTATTTTTTTTGAAAGTTTTATATTATAGGGGTAGTAATTTGGCCTTGGTAGTTCAAATTAATAGCATTAACCAAGAGGTATTTTAAATAATGGTTACAACCAATAGGGTCCATATAATTTATGAATTTAATGATATCTATTTAGGATGATAAATGAAAATGAATTTTTAAAACAAGGAATGTTTGACAAATTAGGAGAGATAAGAATTTAGTAAGAGGAAAATTGTGAAAATGTTTTAGATATTGGTGGTATAAGATAAAACTAAATATAACCATAATTTATAATGGGTAAATATATTCAATAATATAAATATACTTTAATACGTAAAAATGGATAAGACTATAATAGATCCAACATATATACAATTAGTCATGTTTTAATGTGGGTTAGGGAAGTAAACAATAGTTACTTATAAAAAAGTGGGAAATAATGATATAAATAGGCATAATATGCATGTAACTACTAAATAAATACAATATAGATCCAATATCTAAAAAAATTATATAAAATATAGATAAATTCCATTAGGTTGTAACTAAGAGGTATCTAAATGAAGGGTTTCAACCAAGAGGTATCTAACTAACAATATATGGGTATGAAAATATAATCTATTTTAATCCAAACATGGACATTAAAACCAAAAAAACACTACCCTATCATATGTATATAAACCAAAAAAAAAAAATTGAGCTCAAATTTAAGGATACTTACCTTGGGTTGAATTATCATTGTATCAATCTTCCCCTTAGCTTAAGTAGCACTTTATGAGAGATGTTATAGGTGATGAATAAAATTATAATGATATATATGTATCCTAAATTTTTTAATCAAAATACTAAGGTGTACCTACAAGGTTTATCCTCATTTTATTGAACTTAAAAGACCTTGATCAAGACTAGACCTCCAAAAGAATAAGCTCCTATACTCTAATTCATCTAATTATAATAAACGTAGGTTTGTATGAACATAAATATAAAAATGGTAGTTGTTTATTATAAATATGAGATATATATAGATCAAATTCATAAAAGTGACGTAAAAAATATTTCTATGAACATGATCTAGATCATAGATAAAAAGCAATACTACATCAACCATATTGATTTAATAAAGAGGGGAAAATAAATATATAAATAAGGGATAATATAGTTGGTTAGAGACATGTGTAATAAAAAACTACATTAGCCATTGTTGATAAATTTTTACAAATAGAGGCCAAAATAGAACTAACTCGATCTTGATTAAGCTAGTTGGTAAAAACCCTGAAACTATGCAAATGATTTGGAAGGTAGAGAAAAGAGAACTAGATAAGGTTATAAGGACTATAAAATAATATATCTAGTATAAATATAAATGATAAGTGATCATATGATAAAAAAATATATTAAATTACCACAATCCAATCTAAACCTAATACTAGTACACTCCTTAGGATATGAACTTAGGGATAAAGATGCATTCAAAAGTTACATAAAATAAATTGTTAGTGACTAAAAAATATAGGTTTATTTAATATATACTCATCCATATTAATTATATTTAAAATATAAATAACAAAAAATGTGAAACATATGGGTGGTTAATATGATGGATGACACATAATGTGTGGCTTAGAAGAACCACATATTTGGAGAATGGTTACAACACTAGAAAGAAACACATATTTCGATCTCTAGGAGACAAATATATTATAGGTATTAAAAATAAAGTGAAATTATTTTGGTTTATAAATATAAATCTTAATCATGAGTATATTCTAAGTATATTCTTTTTTCGTTGGTATATCAAGGGTATATTTTGAGATATGCACAAATATCTAGATAACTAGATAGTTGGAAAGATAATTTTAAAAAGAATGAGTAAGAAAGGGGTCAAAGGAAACCTATAAATAAGGACATTGGCCTATCATTTTTTAATAATGTTGAATGCTTAATTTAATTTAGGTTAAGAATCAAATCAAAATATCAGCTTATGATTTTAAGGAAGGTATTCAACCATAAAGACTTAAGTAATGTTTAGAAATATTTTGTAGTGTTATACAGCTTTGAGAATAGTTATAATGGTATATATGTAAAAACTATATGTGAATTATATGTAAATAATATTTCTAAATATAATCAATGCTATATTCCATGGATTTTGTATTAGATGTATGTTAGTTTTTTTACATTTATTTATTCACTCTTTCTTGATTTACATTTCTTTATATATCAATATTGTTGTTGGTGATATATTTATGTGCCTCAGGTAGGTGCTTAAGAATTTGGGATTATGTAATATGTAGTTTCAGTAAGCTTTGAGTGTCCATATTTTTTTATATACCATCTAACCTACACAGGATCAAAGAATCATTGGCTAAATAAACACAAAAAATGAGATGGTTGATTATATGGAAGGAATTAAATTTATCTATGTAATTATCAAACTAATTAACATATGAAATAAGTTTAATTTGAAATTTATTATGTAACTAACTCCAATACATTATATTATGATTTCAAGGTATCCATTACACTATAAAAGGTAAATATTATAAGTTACAGTTAACCCATTGGACCCAAAAAACCCATCGAAACATCATATATGTTATTAAGTCAAACAAGCCCTAAAGATGTAGTTTATATTATCCCAATGGAAACATATAATTGAATGCATTTCATTCAATTGTGTTTCAAATAAATAGTTTTTAAAACATGAATTCAATCACATTTCATGCACTTGTAAAATTAAAAATTGTAATCACAAGAAATATCATAAATACCAGATGTGATGTAAATGGGATCTGCTATTCAGAATACTTGTCCAAAATCCTATTTATCAATTAAAATCAATATAATTCTGAAAGAGGTATGTTTAATAAAAATCTTGAAAAAATTAAATTTTGTATGTCATATAACAAGATAATAAGTTTAATTTATAAATGCAGATAAATCATTTGAGTTGTTTCACTAACTTCTTATACATGAATGTACTATCAAAAAAATTACAGTTGACTTTTAGGGTGTCATATTTCACAAATATATAATACACACCATGTAATTATTAAATTTATTTATGTATATCTCATATTGTACATTGAAATTTAGCATCTATAAATCAACACAAAATTTTTTTTTCGGATAGAAGACATGAGTCACAACATGAGAGAATAAAATGGAGAAAAAATAACATTATAATTTCATATGCCTCAAGTGAGGATATTTTCAATATTTGTAGAGAATAAAATAAGATAATAACATGGGTGGAGGCTCCATTTATCAACTATTTATATAAATCCCAATCAAATTTGATGTATATAAATATGCTATAATGACATGGTGTTATAAAACTAACCTTAATTGACTTATGATATTATTTTTGTTCTTATGGTTTGGAAGAATTCAAATACAATGAAAAAGATAATTTTGAATTTAATAATGTTTTTATGATTTTTTTATCTTTCCAAAGGCCCTACATAGGAAATATCTTGTGTAATAGATAGACAAATACTCATAGTAACAACATATCATTTAAGCTTAAGGAATTAAGTACTCACCCAAGGTGTAGGAAGATAACACTAAGAACCCCATTGTGATAAAAAAGTACAAATAAAGGAATGAAAAAATCATTCTTACACAAATAAACATATCACATAAAAATAATATAAGTAAACAATAAAAATTATAACAAAATATGTTAACCAAAAGAATCAATTTATTATTATTAGTTATACATTAACATCTTTATTTTATAAGTTATAATTCATAGAATGATCAAAATTAGAGGTAAGTTTTTAAAATTGAATCTATTACAAATATTATAGATTAAAGTCCTTCAAACCTTATCTCCATGTTTCCTTCAAGCAATCAATTTTAACACCTACAAATATCTAACTAAACATTGATTCCAAAAATGAGAGGCCATAGTCCTTATTTATATTTTTTGATGCCTTGAGCCTCTCCTATATTTTTCTATTCCAAATATTTGTTTTCCAAGTATCATATAAAATATATAATATTTATTCCTATATCTATCCACCTAGCTTATACAATGTCATATTCTATTATTCTAAAAGTATATACTTATTCAACCTAGATTAATCCCATGTAAATTTTATATTTATTTACTAATATTTAATTATTGTTTTTTGGGCTAGGTTGTGTCAACAAAATAGAAGGGAAATCAAAGCTTACTACACTTAATTATGATTTAGGCTTGAAGACCTAATCATTCACTCAAGGCCTAATAACAAATAACCAATAACCCAATTGAGTTAAAGATAATTATAAAAATATAAATAATGCAGAAAGAAACATATAACCATAGAAAAACATTAACATAGTGAATGCATAATGGATTCTCAGTTATTGGTGATAAATAATAAGTTTCACATCATTAACTCTGGTTACAATCCCACATTCTCCTTAGATAATTAAAAAAAGAGGTCATGGGGACACTTACAGGTATGGTTCAAACTTTTTTATGTTAACAACACATAATACACCCCCATGTACACTTTAATATGTGTCATAAAATTACCACAAAAAATTTTAGTATTATGGGAGAAGAGTGGATGAGGGAAAGCTAAACTACCATCCCTAAATAGGTCTATATTATATTTCTTTAATTGTGTTCTCAATTTGGTCATGGTAGTCATTGACCTGGTTTGTTCAAATGTTTTATAGAGTATTTATACCATTGTTTTCATTTTCTTCCACCTCTAGTTTTATACCTTTATATTTTTGGGACTCACTTGATCATTAAATCCATAGATTTGAATTTTTTAAAGTTATAATGGCTTGTTCACTTTTTGTTCTTGGATTTTATAGCTTTGGGTTTATTTTAGAGTTGTATTTATTTTATTTTTGTTTCCTGATACTATGTGTCTCTTCCTAATTTGTCCATGTTAGCACTCTCTCATCTATTAAAATGTGAGGGTTTAGATTTTTATTCTTTAAACTTTAAAAGTTTTAGTTTATGAAGGGAAAAGTATGTCCATGAAGAGGTGATTATGGATCCAAATGAAATCAATGTAGACCATGTTATGTATAATTTTCAATAATTTTTAGGGGCAATAATGATCCAAAAGGAATGAAAACAACCTTTTTAGCTCATATGACATGTTTTTGGGACCAAATTTTACATTTACTAGAAATAAAGATGAGATATTATAATTTATGTTTGGCTAAGGATTGGATTTGGGTCCATTTGGAGGGTGGTTCATTTAGTTTTTTATGCACTTATTAGGATATTAAAATTGCAAGGAATGATTTAAATTTGTTTTATTTTCAATTTTTGGTTTGATAAAGCTAGATCTATTTGATATAATATATATTTAAAATATGTTGTTGTGTTTGTTTTTATTTTCGTATTGCTTAAGGCAATTACTAGATCTTGATCTATTATTAATTTCCATGTTTCTTTATATTTGTTTTATGTCTTGTGTAACCTTGGTTTTTATTTTAGTTATTTAAATTTATTTATTTATCTATGTATTTCCATTGTTTGGCCTTGTTTGGTATTCCCACCTACTACTGCCATATGTTGAGATGCCTATGTGGGTTTAGGACTTGATATGGACAAGGTTCCTTGAATCTATCTTTTATTTTTAAACTAGTTTCGGGATTTTATTTTTCTACTATTTTAAACACTACTTTATTGGGGGAAGAGATAAGATGTATAGGTGTATTTATATCCAAGGCAAAAAAAATGTAGATTTAATTTCATTTTGATATGTATAATGACCCATTATGAAGATAAAAAAATTTAGCTCAATTGACATTTTTTTAAAACCATATTTTACCTTTTTCTAAAATTTGGGTTGAGTTGCAAGCCTTTTATTAGGATATAATAGTTATTGTTGAAGAATGGAATTATGTTGGACTTGATTTTATTTTATGCTATGCTGGTTGTTTTAGCCTTTTTTAAAGGGTTTTAAGGTGTTTTTGAAATATTCTTTTGGATGATGTGTATATTGATCTATGCATGTTTTAAGTTGTACCTTAAAGATATCATTGTGTTATTTGTGATAAATAAAGAGATCCATTTGTTAGTTATTTATTTGATTGTGGAAGTTCATAGTTTAGAGTTGGGTGTTGTTGTATCAGTTGTAAAAGATAGATGTGAGGCTTTTAGTATATGATTTTGTTACAAATGTTTGTAGTGGTTGTGGAAGTTTTGGGCTAAGGGCAACAAAAGTTATGAGCAGTAAATGTTAAAGATTTAGTATGAGTGTTTTTTAATCTTTTAAGAAAGATTTTTGTAATGTACTTCTATTTGGAATAAAATTATTGGGATTGATATGTTTCGTTTTAAATCACTCTCCATTTCTATTTAGATAATTTTGGTCTTTTTTTTTGTAATATCTAGTTTCGGGTAGGGGAAGATAATTGTGTTATTTAATAAGATTTTAAAAATATTTTGTTACTGTCTTGATAATTAGAAAATATTTATTGGGATTTATTTGGATGGATTTATATTAATCTCCCATTCCATTTGGGTAATTTTGGTCTTTTATAATGAATACTTTGCTTTTTTTTTGAAAGAAGATTTTGTTTTGTGGTTGATGAAGTTATTGTCCTTAAGTTATATAAGAAAGTCTTTTTCCATGAACATTTTTTGGGAGAGTTTGAATCAATCTCCTTTGGGTAGCTCGAGGTATTTTATCTTTGAAGGAGGTTGTTATGAAGTTATAAAATTTGGGTTTTCTTTTGTCATATTTTAATAAAATATTATTTTCATATGATTGTTGACATTTTGGTAACTATGGTATTATGCAATAACTTTTTATACACTAATAAATTAGAATCATAGATCTGATCAAAATAATTTATAAATAAAAAATAATAATCACATAACACATCTATTTTTTTTAGAAAATTTAATGTCTATATGGGCTAATTTAGACACTTAACATACTTTGGCATATTATTAAATAATAATAATTTATTATTTATTAAACACGAGGTGAAAACCTATTGTAAATAAATAGTAAAATATTATGGTTTATTATTTACCAATTAAATTAAATTATTATCGAGAAGGATGGACCCATTAGTTACAAGGGTCACCTCCCCTCACATTTATTATAAATAGGTTTTTACACCTATTGTATTATTCACTATGAACACAATCAGTGAATTTGATATTTGCATGTGACAAATATTTACAAAGGTTATATGAAGGCTTATGTGAAGAAGTGATAAGGGAAGGATTTGTATTAAGCTGTAGAGTTTTTAAATTAATTTAATATCATGTTTTTGGGCTTTCTACCTCTTAGAGGTTTTCCCATTTGAAATGCTTGTGTACTGTGTCAACACTTTCTTCTCTTTGCCATCATTTATTCATCTAGATCCAACACTATATTACATATATAATTTATATTATATTTATTTTATCATGGAATCAAATCTATAAGATGATTGGATGATTATCAATATTTTTTTATTTCAATATTCAGGCCATATGTAAAGATTTGCCAAACAAACTTTTTATTTATCTTAGCCTGGTATGATATTTTATATAGCTTTAGAAGAATACTATATTTTTTTGTTAATTTTTGCTCTATGGAGCATTGGGTCTTATAAGACCTCCATCAAGCATCCAAATCAATGATAAATTAGATCAAAAAATCACTTTGGTACCATTTTATAGAGGTGCCATAATCAGCCTGGGAAAACCCAAAGAATTAATTTTTTAGTCAAAATTCAATTTTCTAAATTCCTTCATCATTAACAAAAAATTTGAAATATTGAAACAAATTTAAAAAAATTTAAGTGCATGTACAAGTTTATGTGCTCTCCTAAAAATATATAGGGATGCCATACTTCAGTTTGGGTAATTCAAAATATTGAATTCTTCATAAAAGATTCTATTTTGAGGGACTAATTATGCTTATCAAACAAAAATAGGATGGTTGCCAAGTTTCAGGGAAATCTGTACAATGAGATCTAAGCTCCTCAAATTAGACAATGGTGCCATTGTGAAGATACATGTATGTATATTATATTACATAGTTTTATAAATTATTTATTGAATATTTTTTATTAAAACTTCAAATTATCTATGTAGACTTGTGGCTCCCACCTTTTTTTGTCTTTTACTCTAAAAAGTTAAAATAAAATTAATTATTATTTACTGGTCATTTTACATGCACATTAAATATATATTTATCATTAAAATTCAAATAGAAAATGTATAAATATCAATTAATGCATGTTAAAGCTTAATTAGTCTTTTAGATGAGTTGGTAAGCTTTCTTTTACTAGAATTTACATCTAAGGAAGTCCCAAATTGAAAACCCCTTAAATTTAATATTTTTTGACAAATTCAAATCATTTATTTAAATCTAATTTAATTTTAATTCTATTTTTTTTATTTTTGTGCTAATATTTCATGTGTCTAAAACCTTAAATGACCTATCAAACTTGTTTCCACTTTAGACCTAGTGAATATTTTGACAAACATAGTCATGTAACCAGTTGACCTCTAGGTTTTGGTACCTTATGGATACATCTATGTATTCTATTGTTTGTTTTTAAACCTCTCACTATTAATTTTATAAAAATAGTAATAATAGTGTCTAGGTAGTCATTGTGAGTGCGAATCTATTGACACCTAGTTTTGTGCAATTTGAAATCAATTTTTTGCATTATTTAACATATAAATTGTGTAATTAAGTATATTTGAACTTGTGATTTACTTTATTTTATAATAGTAGTATACAAAATCATTAATAAGGTTATTTTTCTTTTAAAAAATCTTACAATAGTATATTTTTGTAACACTTGTTACACCCTATTTTGTCATAATATTTTGTAATTTTTTTCTTTATCTATAATTAAATTTAATAATTATTGTGTTTTTGTAATTTAAAATTTGTGTTAATATCAAATTAAGTTAAAATTCAAAGTAATTTTTTTCATTTTAAGCATTTTTTTATTGTCATGTTTAAAGAGAAGCCATGGATTCACCTCATTTATCCTTAGATAAATCTCAAATACTTAATTGAAATAACTATAATATATGGAAAATTAATGATAAATATTAATTTATGACCCAAAATTTATGGAATATTATTTTTTGGATTGAAAAATCACCTTCTAAATGACATGTGACACCTAAACTTACCAAAGCATTTCAACAGAAATTATAAAAAAACTATGTCCATTATATTTTGGAGTGTTAAGGATGAATTACTTCTCTACATTGGTAATCAAGAGTCTCCTCAAGATGCTTATAAAATCCTTGAATCCATACATGATGTCATTCATAGTTCAAATATTATTAAGTTAATATTTGAATTGCTAATTACACATATGAAAGGGGATGAGAAAATTGTGAATTTTATCACTAAAATTAAAAACTTTAAATCTCAATTAGATTCATGTAATTATAATTTGGTTCATGATCAATTGATTTATTTTATCATTTAATTAAATATTGATTAGAATTTTATAATTTTAATTTTAGTTTTTAATTCTAAGTATCAAATTGAGTAAGATATCCCTGGCCTTACCACCTTGTCTGCTCTCTTGATTTAATAAGAGAAAATTATAACAAATTTTGATTCTAAAGAGAATGCCACTCAGACACTAATCACTTTAAATAATGTTTGTAATAACACTAAAAACCATAAATATAACCCTAATTCTACTCAAGGAAAATATGGAAATAATAAATTTGGTATTAAGAAACATAAACCTAAGTTTGATGGAAATTAAAATTTATGTGGTAAATTTGGTCATATGAAGGAAACTTGTTATAAAAATAAGGGTAAAAATAATAATAAAAATTTTAAAAATAATAAAGGGAATAAATATAATCAAAATAAGAAGAATCAAAATCCTAATAAGAATAAAAATCAGGATTCAAATGTTTTTTCTTTGTATGCTACTTTATTTGCTTCAAATGAAAATGAGTAGATTTTAGATAGTAGTGAATAGGACCATATTAATTGATTTTATAATATTATTTGTGATTATAGATATATCTTTAAAATAATTTATTTAGGAGATAATTATTTTCTATAAGCAACTAAATAGGGAAAAACAATGTTTTCAAATGCAACTATAAATGATGTTTTCTATGTACTTAAACTTAAAAAGAATTTATTATCTTGTTCTCAACATACAAATGATAATTTAATTTTAACATTACCTAAATATATATATTTAATTATAAATAAATATGGTTCATTCATTGTTAAAGGTGTTCAAAATAATGGTTTGTATATATTTTCACCTTCTTTTACATGTTTTATTTCATCGCATAATAAGAATGAATCTTGATTATGGCATGACATATTAGGACATGTTATTTATAGAAGTTAAAATGATATTTATATAAATAATATTATTTTTATACTTCCTTATATCCTCTCTCATTATTAAACTTGTGATATTTTCTTACATGGTAAGCAACACACTAACCCCTTTCACAAGAATCATGATGTGAATTACTCACATCTTTTAAATTTTATTCATAGTAATGTTGTAGGATCTATTGAAGTTATATCTCTTAATGGTTATTTGTATTATATTAATTTTTTTTATTCTTACAATAGAATGATATGGTCTTTTTTTATTAAAAATAAATATCTTGTGTTATCTAAATTCAAGGAATTTAAAGCTAGTGTTGAAAATGCATCTGATTTTTATATTAAAAGATTAAGATATGATAATGGTGGTTAATATGTTAGTAAATATTTTTATTTTTTATATTAGTTATGGTATTCAAAGGGAACCAAAAAATCCTTATTACCCTTAGTAAAATAGTATTTTTTAAAGGAAAAATTGCATCATCGTAAAAATGGCTAGAATAATGTTGTAATCTACAAATGTTCCTCCTAACTTTTATGGGTTAAAGGCATGAATAATGTTGTGCATATTATAAATAGAGTACCTAATAAATATTTTAATATTTATAATCCTCTATAAATGTGTATTAAAAATAAACCTAATGTGGCTCATCTTAAGATATTTGGTTTTCATGCTTCTATCTTTATTCTTAAAGTTAAAGGAAAGAAACTCAATCCTACTTCCTATTCTTTCATTTTTATAGGTTATGGAGGTAAGAAAAAAGGTTGAAGAGTGTATGATCCTAATAAACTCTATATCATTGATAATATGAATGTTCTTATTATCAAAAATATCTTTTGTGAGTCCTTTGTGAAACCTCCTCTTTGTTATTATCTTGATGAGCCTAAATCTCATGTTTCTCCTCATGGTGAAATGGATCCCCTTGAATAAGTTGGTCCAATTTTGGATAACTTAGAGTCTAAGGAATCCCTTTAGTTTCATGCTCAATCTAAAAGACCTAAATGGGTAGAATCCCTAATCTAATATTCTAATGTTGATAACCTTAATAAATTAACTAGAAGTCAATATTTTTATCATGCATTAATGACTATGTATGAATGTGAACCTTAATCATTTGAGGAATTCACTTAAGATGACATATGGAATGTTTTTATGAAATTTTAATATAATGCCTTAATTTAAAATCAGAATTGGAATTTTTCCCCTTCTCTACCTAGAAGGCATATTTTAAGTTGTAGGTGGGTTTATAATATCAAATATAATTCAATTGGTAAAATTAACAAATTTAAATCTAGATTAGTTGCTCACGAGTTCACTCAAAAACTCAAGATTGACTATTTTGAAACCTTTGATCCTATAGAAAAAAAGAGTACTTTTAGACTTCTTATTACTCTTATAGCCTAAAATGGTCGGGTTATCCACCAAATGGATGTCAAGAATGCATTTTTAAATCATGATTTAAAAGAGGAAATATACATGACTCAACCTATAGGTTTCATTTAACTTAATATAAAACATTATGTATGCAAGTTAAATAAATATTTGTATGATTGCAACCAAGATCCTCAAGCTTGGTGTTCTAAAATTAGTTTTATTTTCAAAGAATTGAGTCCTTCTAATTATTACTTTGATAATAATCTCTTTGTTAAAGTTGAAAATGGTCATTTGATTTTAATTATATTATATGTTGATGATTTGTTAATTAATGGTGATTTATCTAGTTTAATTCATAAATATAAAGATAAATAAATTCAAATGTTTGAAATGTCTAATTTAGGCATACATCATTTATTATGAATGACTATATTTTAGGATAAACATTCTATTATTGTATCACAATCTTAGTATGTTCATAACCTTCTTGTTAAGTTTAACATTGTTGATTATAAATCGTATTCTAATCCTATTGAATTTAGTGTTAAATTTGATCAAAAACCTTCATGTGAAAAAGCTAACCCTACTTTATATCAATAGCTTGTTGATAGTTTGATTTATCTAACCTTTACTAGGCTAGATATTTCATATGTTATTGGTGTTTCTTATATATTTATATTTGATAAAATTTATATTATATTTATTTTATCAATTTTTAATAAAATTAATTACATTCATAAACCATATTAGAATTTAGCATACATCTCTTATGTATAGAATCACTGTTACATTCCTTCTCAAAAGCACTCAAAGTTTAAAAGCATAAATTGATATTACATTATATTTTAAAGACTATAAAATCCCTCAAACCCTATATTAATTATACTTACTATCTCAAAAATGTCTAACTTTTAACTTAATATAGTTGTTTAAAATGATAGAAAAAGGTCATATTTATAGGTTTCCATAGATCAATACTAGTTTTTTTCCCTGATATTTTTCTGCTAACTAGATGTGTATTTAAGAATATTCCTTATTTTACCTTATCCACCTATACACACAATTTAAAACTCATGTTGTTTTAATCCTCCATCACTATATGTCCATATAAATATTAAATTTTATCCTCCACAAGGATTACTTGTCATTTATCATGGCCTTCAAATTAATTAACTCAAATATTTTATTAGTATTTTTCTATGTCTATTTCATTTAGCATTAGAGGATTTAACACTTAAGTATTTCAATTATTCATGTTAAAACCCACATCATCATAATCTAATTATTTCTTGAACTCATTTAAAACATATGATGTAATAGTTACTTGATTTTTTACCTTCTTGAGATGACCATTAACTCCTTGGCCTTCTTTTACCACTATGATTTCTCCATGTTAAACTTATATTACTTATATTTATTCTCTTCCTTGAGATTTTTTATCTTTTTCTTCCAATTCATTTTATAAGAAAAATTCATATCCTATGAGGACTATACAACATCAACACTTAGATTAGTTCCTACTATTAAAGTTTCATATATCAATTTCTAAATTATTTCTAACTTGAACAATAGATTTATTTAATTTATAGTAGTGTTTTCCTAAAACCATGCAATAATTCATTCTCAATTGTGGTGATAAATTCATCTATGTTTTAATTAAGGCACACCATTTAAATTCTCTCATTAAAATTTTTAGTTTCCTTAGTGACCTTGTTCTCTATGTCTATGGCATTTTATTCCATTTTACATATGTCAGTTGTATCATTACAAAACATAATTTATTTTTATCCATATTTCATAGATCACAAATGATGGTTCTTGTAAAAAATTTAGGTTCTCCTTTGATGCTCATTTATTTATTTAGAATCTAAAATGTTGGATTATCTCTATACACATCAAACAAATATTGTAGTTTTTTCTTCATTTCATCCTTATTCTCATTACCTTGTGTGTAATTTTATTAATATAATTTATAAATAAAATATATGACTATGGGAAATTCTTCATATCCTTATCCTTCAAATGCACATTCTTCTATTCACATATTTTATTCCTTTGTAGTCTTAGTTTTATCCAAGATTTTTGGCTACTTTTCTACTGTAATGTGCTTATTAGTATTAGTATTCTTCATGCTTCCTTTTCTTTTATGGTTATGTGTAATCCTTATATTCATGCAACATATTCTAATTTTCTTTGTAAATTTACTCCAATTTTATTTCAAACATTAATATTTTAGGTTCCTCATCCTCCATGTTGGGGATCTTTCTAGCATTTTCACATGGCTATTTTTATTGTTTACCTTCATATTTGACTTATTTTTATCCTCCCTAACCTACATAGTGTTTAAATATAAGTTTTTTCACTTTATTACTTTTCTAAGATTTTATCTTGTCTAGGCTTTTTGGCACATTAATCTCCTTAAGTGCATTTTTAAATTGGTGCATCAAGAATGGGCTATGATCACCTTGTGGTAATTTATGAGAGATTTTTACTTATTTATTCCTTCATGTAAAATTCATAATGCATATTATCTACAATTAATATCTTGAAACACTACAATATCACTACGTCTAAAATTAAATAGGATCCTCCAAAACCTAGAATCTCATTATAAATACTAGAGGTCTAAAACCACTCTAAAACATCTAATAAGTGTGTGTGTGTGTGTGTGTGTGTGTGTGTGTGTGTGTGTGTGTGTGTGTGTGTGTGTGTGTGTGTGTGTGTGTGTGTGTGTGTGTGTGTGTGTGTGTGTGTGTGTGTGTGTGTTTGTGTGTGTACACACACACACACACACAAAACTTAAAGTATATTTTATAAAAATATTGGTTGGTTTAGGATCCTTTGAGTCTCTTTCCTTTCTCCTTCTATTCATATTTATATCCACCTTTTATTTATACTATCTTAGCCATGCCAATATAGCTTGTTAGCTAACTTATATTTATTACTATATTGGAATGGATGATATAATATTTTTTACATATATTCCCATGTATTGTATTAACATAACTAATATAGAGTTGAGTATATTTTTGTTTTCCTAACTGTATCAAATAGGACAATACAATTTTTAGTTGGTTAACATCTCATTAGACTGTATTAGCCTATATGATAATTTTTGTGTAGATTTTAGGGTTATTTTAGGGTATTGATGCCATATATATGGGGGTAATATTTCATTACTAAACCATATAAAACACTCATATATTCTAATTATACTCACATATTTAACCTCAAGTAGTAAAATGAGGAGTTAAGGGTTTATAGTATTATTCTTGGAGGCTTAGTCTTCATTATGGTATTTGAATCCTAATAGGAGGAGTTATGTTGATAAGTTGTCATAGTATTTAGAGTCCCCAATTAAGAATATCTATGTCTTTTAATTACCTTTTTATGTATTCAACCTATAACATCTCTTGTAAAGTGCCACTTAAGACAAAGAGAGAGATTGAGGCACCAAAGCTTCCACCCAAGGTAATTATCTCTATTTTTACTCTATTTCATTTATTTACTTATTATATTATATATTTATTTGATAATTACTATTGTATATATGTTATTTATCCTTGATTATGATCCTCAATATATTAAATAAACTAGTATAACTACATGGTTTCTTATTCTTGTAATTATCACCTTAAGTTTCATAGAACACCCATTTATTGACCATTACACCACTTATCTTATTATTAGTTTACTACTTATAGCTACCTTGGATCTATGTTACCCCCTTTTTTCAATTAATGCATTTGACATCCTTATTATGTCCTTGATATACCCCTTTACAAACATTGATAAAATCATGTCATAGGCTTAGGATTTGGAACCCTTTCCTATTGAAATTTGACTATAGATTACCCTTTTATAGGTATATGGTTATTTAATTCCTTACTCACTCTTCCAAGTATGCATAGGATCTATTTTTATAACCTTATTTGTATCATAGTCTATTGAGATAAAAGGATTCTTATACATCATACTAGTATGTGCATTCACATAAAAACCTCCTCATCTTTATTTCATGTTCTCACTTCATCAATCCATGTGGGTTTTATATACATATGCTTCAATTCACATGTAATTTTACATTTTATTTTATTCTTCACATAATGATGTATATAATTTATACCTAGGATATCATTTTATAAATATTTATCTTCATCATTAACATATTTACACACTATGATGAAATTTTATTTAAGTTTGTTCCTTTCCTTTCTAACCTTAATTTTGTCCACAATTTCCAATCATATTCGAGGAAATCTTGCCAATTTTTTATTCATGTAATATGCAAAAATTACACAAGGAAACTTGATCTAAGATATCTCCACATCAACTTCCCCATTAATATTAAACCAATATGAAATTATTCATCACATAAAATTATGAATATTTAATTTACATATCCACAATTCCTTGTGCACTCTATAATTAGTACTAAATTCAATATTCATTGTTAAAACCCCACTAGGATACTCAAAGTTATGCAATTTTTTTCACATTGTTTACTCATAACCATTTCCATTAATTGTCATTATATATCACTATTTGACTACTAAATGCATCTATAATAATAAATAATAAATATATATCCAACCCATTAGTTAGAATGTGATCCATTTAACTTTCAAATAGTTCAAAATATAATATAAGATAATTTTACTCAAGTAATGTAGAGCAAAGTGAAAGGTACAAAAGTACACTAAAATAATTCACACTTACAACTATACATAAATTTATAGCCTTTATTATTTATAATGTTCTAATTATGTATAGGATATACAATCACTACTATATTAAATATTCATAAATTAGATTATATAATTTATTGCATTTCATCACTGAAAAACAAATTACACAAGATAAAATGTACAATAATTCATATGGGTTTAATAATACAACTCTAATATAAATGAAAAATCCATGAGTAATATTTTAATATGGTTGATTAGCTAAAGAGAGGGATAACATTATCAACATGATTTTCTTCCAACCATAGACCATCGATCTCCCATACACCTCCCCACTAGGAGTGGACTTTCCATTCATGAAAGGTTAGATAAAATCAATGCAAATATCAAGAATTTAACCAAAACATGTGTTTTCTAAAATCACTAATACATGAACCAATCATATAGACCATTGAAAAAAATCCTCTACTAATATGACATCATGCATACACATGTAAACTAGAAGTATAGTGGAATGGAAATGTTTCAACTATGACATTACTTTTTCCAAAGTTTTAATTTTATAATTCATATCTTTCATAGATCTAATTCAATTTTCCATGCATATACTCTCTAATAATGATTCAAATCTACCAAATAATACTAGATAATAGGTATATATATTAAATGATAGAAACCTTATATACCTATCACCTACTATCAAATAAAGCATATATGGTGAAATATCATAAATAAATTTAAAATCATAATAAATATAGATTTGCAACATACTAACAATAGTCAAATGAAAATAGATCATTACATGCTCTATGAAATACAAGTTAAAAGCATCTATCTATCATAGAAAATCACAGTGTTTCCCATAATTCAATGACTATTGACATATACATGCATTTCCTTAATAAAGACCAACATGAGCATAAGATATGATATTTTACTAACTAGTTAATTTGAACATACTCAATGACTTCCTATTAAATTTAGATGGGTTACTAATTCCATTATTTAATTTCTAACTAACTCTAAATCTTTGATACTCACTTGAAGATTTAATAACCATGTAAGGTTTATATTTTAACTACTATAAATACATAGTCCACAACCATGTATGTTATATGAATATTCTACCTTAGTATTTTATAGCTATCAAAGGAATACATATATAGAAATGTGAACACATGTATGCACATTTTAGAGTATATAAGATTACTAAGATTTATTTTTATTTATAATAAAGAGTAAGACTAATTATGCCAAGATAACAATTCCAAATGTTCCAATCCTTTTAATTATAATTTAAAAAATCTATTTTTATCCTAAAAATATGCTTGTATTCCATAATGATAATGTATCAAAGCTTAGCTAGATGACAAAAGGTGTTCAATCTAGTATTTTATTATAGTTGGTCAAATGTGTGTCTATGTGTGTGTATACATACATGCATATATGTTTATATCTAGTTCAAAATACTAATATCATAAGTATGATCTACCTCCAGTGAATACATTGTCATGAGATTAAGTAGGAAAATAAGGTACAACTACATGCTTAATATGGTATTATAGATCTAATAAACATCAAATCAACTTTTCTAATATGTGTGTGTGTGTGTGTGTGTGTGTGTGTGTGTGTGTGTGTGTGTGTGTGTGTGTGTGTGTGTGTGTGTGTGTGCGCGCGTGTGTGTGTGTGTATTTACATGGAAAAGAACTACAAAAGTGTAATCTAATTTAAGACTTACATCCCTATACTTGAAATTTTGTTACACAATTAACTTGGTAATATTTGAGGATTCCTTTATGCATCTATATATTTTATATCATTTTTCCTAATATATACTATAATCTACATAAGTTATTGAAACTATCCATATATTAATATATATTTTGAGTTTAAATCTACAAATCATAATCAAATAACATAGGTCTATATATAATTCATCCAATGTATAAATAATGGTACTTGAGTAAACCTAAATCTGGTCATAGATAAATAATACCTATACAACATATACATCTATAATTCTTGTCCAAGGTTAACATCATTGGATAATAAATTTAAAAATAATTCCTTAAACTATAATAGTTATTTGGCTCAAATAAAATTAATGTTAGTGGTTGTTTAATAGATAGCCTTTAATCCATGAATTTTTTTTCTAGGTTTCATAAATTTTAAGATGATTTAAGCACAAGTTTTCCATAAATTCAAAATAAATTATCACTATGCACAAAATATTATCCTTACAAACCATGTGCAGCTCATGTAATTACATAGATTATATCTCATAGAGAAGAGATGGATTTAATATAATTTTAATGGGTATGTGGATGGAATTGAGTTGCATCCATAGGTCTATAAAAATGAATCCCTAATTTTTCCAAAGAAATATACCAATATTTACACTCAAATGGAATATACGCTAACTTAAATAAAGAAAAAATTATTATTTTAATCTCAGATGGGAAATAGGTCTAAAAATCAGAACCCATGCATTTGTATTTACAAATTCAAAGCTTAACCTATCTAGTTACTATAATATATATCATTCAAATTTATTTCTTAGTAGATTCCTTCCTACTATTACTCTATTTATTCTTGCATCCTCTTTCCATTATTTATTCATCTTCATTCTTATTCTATTTCCACTCCACCACATTTTGCATGGCCTTCCATTTATCCTAAAATTCAATGAGTTTATCATTATGAAACTTGAATTCACTGATTCATGATCTAATCCCCTTATTATTCAATTGTAGTCCATAACATTATTTTTGAACATGGAATCCACAAGCAAGATCTCCTCCTCTCACCAAATGGTGAGGTCAACCCCAAAATCATACCTAAAGAAAACCTATTTCATTTTTATTTTAAAATTGAATGGAGATATAAATATTAGATCCTTTTAAAAAATCAAGACCTAATTTTTATAAGTTAAAATATAAAAGATTAAATAAACACCTTATAATCCCATGAATTAAAAATCAGAAAATAGTTTACTATAAGTATAATGTAGCAAGTTTTACTACATATAGACATTTCATGGTGAATAAAACAAGAAATACATGAATTTAACATATTATGTTAATAAAAATCATCTAAGACAAATAACCAAAATAGAATCAATGAGAGCATGCATAATTAACTATAGACATAGCTAATGAAAATTAAACACTCAACATTTTTTTAAAACACTATTAGCAATAAATTCATATAAGTTAAGAGTATTGTACATGTTCAATTCCACTCTCTCTATCAAAATGTATATATATGCATCATCCTCACCTATGATAATCTCCTTTTATTCCACTCTATGAGGGTGGGATAGTATTACAAACACCTCAGTCAAAAAAATGGTAGTTAGTTTGAGCTTGATATAAAATAATAAATTACTGAGAATGTATGTACATCAATGAACTATTGTAATGCAAATAAATTTTCAAATGAAATCATGACCATAAAATATTCAATTGCATACCAACATAGTATATCAATAAACATATGCAAATTTCATCTAAATATAACTAATCATGAAATAAAATAATACAGTAGTACACTATAAAACATAAATGTCTAGATATAATATAAAAACTAAAAATCACTAATCATTAGTTTCACTTCCCTTACTAATACTAATGTAATTTTTGAAGAGTAAGATAGGATGTGACATACTTCCCACTAAAATAGGTCATCATCCAAATCAATTATTTTAAATAACTTTTTTAAAAATAAATAATAATATTCAAAGAAAAAATATTTAAATAGATGAGGAAGTAGCCTATAGAATTTGTCATAATCCTCCTATGTAGCACTATCTTCAAAATATTGCTCCCACTATACATTTCATTGTGTTACTTTTATATTATGAAAGATAAGATTGAAATTATCAATTATTCTAATTGGTTATATTGTGAATACCCATGGACACACAAACTGTAATGCATGTCAATACAAAGCATGTGAAGTATCAACTATATATTTCTTATGATAATATACATTGAAAACATTAAGAATTTTTGTAAAATTTGGTGGAAAAGCAAGTCTATAGGCTAAATTATTGATCAGTTATAGAACCTTGAAGGGTCCAAAATATCTTGGTGATAATTTTCCTAAAATTTTTAGAATTAATGGCAGTCTTTTGGGGTTTGACCCATAATAAAACCTTATACCCAACTGATAATTAACTTTCCATCCTTTTTAGATCAACATAACTTTTTTCCTATCATTTTCTTGAGGAAATCTCTACTTTATTATCTTCACTTTCTCCTTCATTTAAGCAAGAATATCAAGTCCAAAGACTATTATCTCCTGTAACTTATCCCAATTGATTGGTGCTATACACCTCTTTTGATATAATTATTTAAATGGAGCCATCTTTAGTGCTGATTGGAAGGAGTTGATAAATTAAACTCAAATGAAGGTAAGTACTCTTACCATTTGTATTTTTGGTCCATGAAATACATTCTCATCATATCCTCTAATATCTAATACACTCTATCTATTTGTCCATATATTTTTGGATGCTAAGTCATGTTAAAACTTATCTATGTACCTTATACTACATTGAGAGTTTGCCAAAACCTTAAGGTCATTTTAGGATCCCTATCTAAAATTACATTTTCGAGATATCCATGTAATCTATATGCCTATTTTATAAACCTTTAGTCCAATATTTGTGCATCATTTATTATATCACCTAGAAGAAAGTGTGTTACTTTGGTGATTTAATCCATAATGATCAATATCATATCATGATGATTCTTAGACATAGGCAATCCTCGAACAAAGTTCATGTTAATGGAATTACACTTCCATTATGGTATGGAATGTGGGTATAAAAATCCAACATGATGTACATGTTCAACTTTAACTTGCTAACATTCAAAACATCTAAACACAAAATATGCCACATCTGTCCTGATTCCTTTAAATAAATACAATGGTCTTAGATATGATAGAATCTTAGTCACACCAGGGTGCCCATAATAAGGAGGATTATGAAACTCTTTCATCATAATACCTCTCAAATTTTCCCTATTAGGTATATATATTATTCCATTATATCTTAAAAGGCCATAATTTTTAAGTTGAATTATCTGTATCAAAGGACATGTGAATTTTTAGGAAATTTTTTCTTCACATGATCATATAATTCATCTCTTTGAGAGAATTTTACAACATGATCATGGAATATACTCCTTATAATATCTAAATCTATAATATACCTTCTATGATAAGGGCATCTGCAACTCTAATTTATTTACCTTTAATGTAGCTTATGTTAAAATCATAGTTTGACAAAAATTCTAACCATTGAATTTGATGAACAATAAGGTTAGGTTTGGTAAATATATACTTTAGTCCCAAATTATCAATTTTAAGCTCCAAAGGTTTTCCCAATAAATAATGCCTCTATACTTGTAAAACATGCACTATGTATCTAGCTCTATGTCATGTGGGGCATAATTTTATTCATAAGGATTAAACTTCCTTGATTCATAAGCTACAACCAAAATATTATGCATAATAACTCCTCATAAACAATATCGTAAATAATTAATTATCACCATAAAATGACCATTTAGATCTGGAATCTATAACACTAGTTCTTAAGTAAGCCTCATTTTTAGAATCTGAAAGGCATCTTCGCACTTATTGAACCAAATAAAATGATTTATGCTGAAGAGAGGTGATTATGTTTGATAAATTTGATAAATTTGACACAAAATTAAAATAATACCATTTTAATCTCATAAAACTATGTACCTCATGTACATTTTTAAGTGTTGGCTATTCCATAATGGTTATAATCTTAGATGGATCCATAGAAATCCCTTATGAATAGATAATATGTCCTAAGTATTATATTCTTATTTAAAATAAATCACACTTAGACAATTTCTCATATATCTTATACTTCTACAACCATTACAAAAATAGATGAAAATGCTCAATATGATTTTCTTCACTTTTTGAGTAGATGATGATGTTATTGAGAAGGACTAGCACAAATTGATCAAAGTAATCCTTTAACATATTATTCTTGAGATTCATGAATGCTATAGGTTCGTTAGTTATATTAAAAGGAATATTTATAAACTCATAAATCCCATATTAAATTTTGAATGCTAATTTTGGAAACTCTTCCTCTCTCATTCATAATTTATGGTACCCATCTCAAAAAATCATCTTGGAAAATATTGTAACACTATGCATATTATAAAAAACATCATCAATGCAAGGTAAAGGATACCTATTTTTAATTGTTTCTTTATTCAACATTTATTAATCTATACACAAATGAAGGGTTTCATACTTCTTAATAAAAACTATAAGTGAACCCCACAGTGAAACACTTGGCCAAATCAAATCATTGGCCAACATCTCTTGAAGTTTGGACTTTAACTCAACCAATTTAGTTTTATTAATTGTATATGGATCCTTAAATTTATTATTTTATCTTGGAATGATATCAATAGTGAATTCAAATTCCATCTTTTGAGGTAGACTTGGTAACTCATTTGGGAAAAAATATTGAAAGTATTGAAAAAAGGATAGTCTTCCATAGAGGGTACCTTTTTTTCTTTAATTTCATCTAATTTGGATAATAACACTTCACATCCCTTTAATTAATCCATTTTTAATTGAATGGATGAAAATTTACTTAGTTTCAATTATCTCTTTTCTCATTGAATCTGGGTGTGATTTCTTAAATCATCTAAACACTCAAATTCCTTAAGAAAATAATCAACCTTAGATTTGTGCTTAGAGAGCCAATTCACTCTTGGTATCACATCATATGATCCTAGTGGTTTTTAATAAATATCAACAAATATAGTGAATTATAACAACTTTATCTCAACCTCCACAAGATCAACCTTGACCTTGGATTCATTCCCATACTAAATTGACCAAACATTTACCATAAAACCAACGTTCCTAGATAACTTAATTAACATTATTAGAGAAATAAATCATTTAGTGGCTCATGTAAGTATAAAAATATAAATAGGAATCCTAAATAAATTAATTTATTCTTTAATGGGAAAGGATTAAAATTATGCCAGACAATTATCAACTACTATGTGAATTCACTACTAGAAGGTTCTTTGTTATGATGTAGTGGTGGATTAATTATTATTTATAAAATTTGTGTTCTATTAAGTATAATCCTTAGAATAATGGTTTAACCCACATGTAAAACATATACCAAGTGGCCCCTTCCTCTCAGATTGATTACCTCCCTTACATCCTTCTTTGAAACCACTTCCAAGTTCCCTAGTTCCTAATATATTATTGAACATTGCATTATGACTATTGAGTTTATTTTTGGAAATCCCCTTTTGTTTTTAGTTCCTTTTATTTAAGGTTTTATTTGAGCTTCCAAAATTCAATTTGAATTTTTCCATGAACTCAAGAATTAAATTAAATGTTTCCTCCTGCTTAACTTATTTATCAAAGAAATATTCCATTGTCGATGACCTATTAAAAATTCAGCCTCCTAGGCCAAATGCCTATTGAGCATAGTCATTGATTTATTATGTTGTCATTGATGTCAAAGATAACATATGGTTATAATGTATGAATGACAAATAAGTTATGTTTGATAGCTTAGAGAGATATGACACATTTTTAGGTCTATAAAGACAAAGAAGAAGTTGTGAGGCATCCATAGATGTCTTGGTAAAGTTTTATTGTGTCACTTGATCATTTGGAAATATAAACATACATATTATATCTTAATAAAATCTAGACCATTATTTCACATAATGCAGATATGAATGAACTAGTAAGTTTGTGTATTTAATGCAGATACTCAAAAAGACAATTGAGGTCAAAGGTTTTCATGGAGATATTATCTATAGTGTCAGGAAGGTACCCTGAGGATTTAAACTCTTAAAGTATTTTATAGATCAATTTATAAACCTTAAATGTTTTTCTTATAGGCTATTATGGGACATAGACCATCAAGTTTAATTTCATTGAATTATGAGGTCAACTAATCAATAGATCTAACACTGAGCATTCATCGTCTAAATTGTGATCCAATGATGTACATGAAGTTAAACTGTTAAAGGCTCCTAAGATTAAATGTTCTAGTGAGATGTATCTCTATCTTGTAAATTTTATATAGAATAAATGCTTTTTGGGTGCTCATAAAGATAGAGATAGATGGTGTGGGTCAATTCAAATAGTCAAATATGCAAAAGGCATGTAGAGCTTCCAAGTCGCACAATCATGGGAGCTCAAATCAAAGATCAATGGTGAGCATTTCAAGGTAAATATTATGATAATCTTGAAGATATTTATGGTGCATATTTGATAAAAGTTTCTAGGGAGCGTGAGATGAGGTCAAAGTGTCTAATGTTTAACATTTTTATAGTGACCATTGGAATTTGAATATTCAAATTAACAAGGAAAAAATAGTATGTTGTTTTTGAGCTATATCTTTTGATCCATGATGGATTTGATAATGGTGTTGAAGGAAAAATAATAAATCACTCCAAAGAGAATCTAGATACACTATTTAAAAGGTTTGAATTTTTGTATAGTCAATGTTTTTGAGATATGAAGTTAAATATATGTTCATTCATGGTGGTTGTATGTAAAAAATAATGTTTGAGTAATTTGTGCTTTAGCAAAAAAGTCTTTCGATGGGAGTAATCATCAGAAGATGTCTTAGAGATCATATGAAGTTTACCTATTGAGGTTAACATACCCCTCATTTTTTAAAATTGGGACCTTGAGATAGTTTGAAGCTTAACCCTAAAAGCATGGCTTATTTTAAACATTATTAGAATTTGAAGATCATCCACTTTCATAAGATTGGATTAGTTATGTTTTTCTTTGATCTTGACTAATGTTGCTAATTTTAAGTCTTAATGTCTTAAATATTTAGGTTTCATGGAGTTCTTTCTCATAGATTCATAATCTAAAACCTTGGCATAAACCCTAGGTACAAATTTAAATTTGGTGGGAATAATTTGGAAAGAACATTTTAGTTTTGGACTTAAGCCCAATTTTTATGTTAAGGCTTGGTCTTGGTTTTTAACATGACCAAACCTTAGCCTTAAATTTATACCTTGGTTATTTTTATTTCCCCCCTTTTATTTCTTATATTTCTAACATGATCTAATTTTATGCTAGCTAGGTCCTTTTAATTTTATAACATGGTCATTTTATTACCTAATAAGCCTAAAACTTTAATGCTAAGACCCCATTCAAGTTTATCGACATGAAAAATACCTTGGCATAAATGCCTTAGCCTAATTCTCTTTCATCTTGAGTCCTAACTTAATTATTGTTCACCTTGTAGGATCTAATGATCCACACTTAATCATGGATTTTAATCAAATGGCATGAGGAAAACTTGATAGAACTAAGTACTTAATATTTTAGACCAATAATGTTTAAGAAACTATTTAATGATCAATATCTCATGCTTCATTATGAAATGAGGATCAAATGAAGGCATCATTGAAAATTCAAATGCCCAAGAAGGTCCATGGAGTTGTCACATGACATTTTCATATTCAAGACTTAAAATCAAAGGGTCCCACTTAATAAAATGAACCAATAATGTACAAGGTCCCAAATCACAATCATATGGCTCTCGCTTCATCATGGATTTTAATTAAATGGAGTGAATTGAGTCCAAAATCCTAGAAAGCCCTATATAGTCATCACATGACACTCTGACATTGGGATATAAAAATTTTATGAGTTTAAATTTGACATTAACACAAAAATAATTTGACATTCATGAGTATTTCTTTGAAATTTTTTCAACCATCAAATTTAAATCCATCAAAACCTAAAACTTCATGATCCTAAATTTGACGTTCACATGACCGTCATTTGACATCTACTAATGGATTAGTTTTCTCAAGACTAGGATATACTCCAAAATGTTATTTAAAAAACTTATTAATTGAATTATAGACTAATATAACCCCATGAAGGATGTTAAAATACCTACGATCTTTGAAATGCAAATAATGAAATGATCTTATAATCTAAATATATGTATAAATGTATTTAGTGTAAGTCTATATCCTAAGATCCTCATTGCATTTGTTTGAATGTCATGAACCTTAGGCTAGAGAATTATATTGAGTCTTATTTTTAAAGGATCCTTCTGACATAAAAGTTAGCCCAAATGCTTTTAACCAAATATTTTATCATGTTTATTAATACAATAAACCCCTAGGTCAAAATCTAGTATTTGGTCCTTATATCACTTTGACCCCTTTGGACATATTCTAAGATCTTAACATAAGTATTTTAGCCCAAAGTATGAATTGTGTTTATTAGATACAATGTAAACCTTGGCTTAAAATATTTAGCCATGGTCCCCTTTTTGTATAAATCTAAGAAAAATTTGGCATAAATACCTTAGCTTAAATTTTAATTCATGTTTAATAAACACAATAAACCATAGCCTAAGGTATTTAAACCTAAGTCCCCACATAAATAATGCATAAATTAAAGATCATTCATCTTATTGGATCTGATGGCTTGTGCTTCATCATGAAGGATGATCCAATGACATGAAATCACTGACAACCTTTTCAATGAATCTTTAAGAGCATGCAGGCTTGATATATGGAAGATGTGTGTTCAATACATGACTAAAAAAGGTGTTAGAGCTTAAAAATCCCATGAAGGTTCTAAGTGGCACAACTATGGGGCTCAGTATAGAAGGAACCAATGATAAGTGAGGGCTCAAATTACAATCAATGGTATGCATTGATCTTTGGATCTTGATCTAATGACATAAAGCCAAAGGATAGTTTTTAAAAAAACAATAACATTTATGAAAAATGCTGTGAAAAATGATAGAAAGATGTCAAATAAGTGGCATGCAAGCACAAAGTAACAAAATAGAAGATCTTGTGTGATCAAAATTAAAATGTATAAAGGCAAGGGTCAAAATCAAATATTAGGCTTGTATAAGCCTAGATCTAAATAAGCTACCACCATTAAAACTTCAAAGCCCTAAAAATTGCATTAAATGCCTTAAGTGAACTCAAATTGATTATAAAAAATTTATAAGAAGTTTAATTATTATCTAAACATAAAATAACAAACCCAAAGACCATTCACTATCTAATTGTGAGCAATTTGAAACTATGGAATCCATGATAGCTTAGAGGCAACAATTAAGGGACAAAATAAAATTATATCTATCTATACATAGTGAGGGAACAATTTTCAAAGACACCAATATGGACACTACAACCTTAAACACTAGCAATAAGAATTGGTCTAAGCTCTTTTAGACCATTAAGGAGATGCAAGACATTACCAAGGAAGAACAAATGATTACCACAATCAACAAGAGGTATTTTGACCTGATTATAATTCAAATGGCTAGTCTACATCATGTTGCCACTAAATCAAAGGTACTCCATTGCATTGACATCCTTGATCCCATTTTTATTGATTATAGAATTGAAAATGACTAGATTATTCATGAGGGGAACTCTAGGAGAGTTACATACATTTCCCCACTAGCCTTTGAGACGTATTACAAAATTATAAAACCCCATATGGACCTACCCACCATTAATGATTGGACTAAAAATAATGATCTTGACACAATCCTTAGGCCATGGTTACTTAAAGGGAACCATGTGATCTGAGACCCTACTAGTAACATCCCAATTTCCCAATTTAGAGAGGGAATTAGGGTAATTATTACCCCATTAAACAAAATATTTTGGGCCCCTTCAACCACATTATTCAATAATAGTTGGGTATCCTATGTTTATTTAATGGTAGAAAAAGGGTTCACTCCCCCAATTAGAGATATGATTAACATCCACCTAGGAAATAATTTACAGCCATCAAGAAGAAGACTAATAAATAATTTTTTCATGATGTTTTATCTATTGGATGCCTTATTAGACTCCACCTAGAACCCTCATATAAGAATTGGTCACTTGAGGGTAGATTCATAATTATCCACCATTATTCAAAGCTACATATCTTCAAATATAGACACCACATGAAATTCATTTTGATTGTGTCTATCCTACTTTAGTAGAATCTATTAGAAGGCTCCTTATGCTTAGATTAAGCCCTAAAATCAATAAATATGTGGAGCTAATGGGAGATATTTTTTTTATCCATATTGTATTATGATCAAAATTGAAGGGATTCTGATTCAACCTTACAATTTACCTATCTATATTCCCAATAAATTAGTAGAGCAAGAAATTATACGTTAACTTCTTCATGTTTTTTATGGAGTATGTAAGGATAAAAGGAAATTCCTTCTTCATCCCTTCCCTTTAACAATTGGTAGAACTATTTTGTCAAGATTGGAAACATGTGAACAACATTACCAAGCCTAGAGTTTTTTTTGTTTTCAATAAATGATCTAAGGCATGGGGATCCTTATGATAGGGTTGATAAGAATTTTAAGATCAAATAAATACCCAAGCTAGTTTATGTGAATCAAAATAGTTCTTATGATCCTCTACACATTAGGGCTAACAAGTTCCAAGAAGCACTAGCTAGGTTTAAGAAACATAATGTTAGACTTGAACATTGATTGATTATTAATTAAAAAACACCAGGTGACATATGGTAAATATGACCTATGAAATACCATTTTTTTATTTAACCTTATAGGACACATTAGGAGTAATCACAAGTGGAAGTGAAGTATCCCCAAACCAAAATTACATAAGGTCCTAGTAAAGAAAAGTTATAAGAGAGACCTATTGAGGGACCCTCATCCTCAACTGTGCCTCAAAGTCTAGAGTCTCTAGTGGAATATTGGACATGATTTCCTTGGAGCCAAATGAAATAGTGGATTATACCCTCAAGATCCTTGTTAAGTCATATGGCTTTCTTGAAGAGGAGGTGCATGTTAAAGAAGCTAGGCCCAAGTAGAGGAAGTTGAGTAAGATAAAAGAAAAGAGGTTGCTTTAGATTTAGTTCCAATAGTTTTGATTCTTATAATTGTACCATAAGTGATCTTAATGTTGAATAACATTTCTCATTTTAGGATTTTGAGATCCATGGCATGATTTGTAGTTTGTGACTATTTAGTGATTATCTATGGTGGAATAGAAGCAAAGTATGAAAACTATCCATAATGTTTACTTGATTTAATGATTAGGAGCCACTATGGTCTATACTATTTGAATACTTAATAATTATAAGGATAAGGTAGTTAAACTAAATGATTATTAAAAATGACCTCTAAGCTAGAGTGAATATTGATTAAAATGAGAAAAAAGGAAGAGTAAATAAGAAAGAAACATGATTATCGGTTGACAACATTCCAATTACTTTGAGCACATTTGAACCAAAATTATATTAAATAACATAAGCTCAAATTATATCACAAATCAATAAAAATTGAAAGGAAAAATATTAATGATATGTAAGAACCAAATTTACTTTAAAGGTTCGTTATTATGATCTGGATACCTAAGTAAATCCAAATACAGAGCAAATAAAATGAAGTATATATGAGATCTTTACAATAAATTAGGAATTTATCACAAATTAACAACCCTATGACAAATAATGTAATTAAAACAATAAGAATCATTCAATTTCAAGATAACTACTTATAATTGAGAGATAGCATAGAAATTTAACAAAAACAATTAGACAATCTTTTCAAAATTCCTTAGTTGTATTAAATGCTATTGGTATCAATTTCTTAAAAACTCTCTCTTTACAAATGGTAACCATTTGCCTATTTATAGGAAACATAGGTATTTAACCAATTAACTTTCAAAAATATCTAGACATGGATAAGGATAGCTATCTTTGATACAAAGCTATAATGCGACAAAAAATCATGCCAAATTGACAAGAAAGAGTTTATACTAATAGACTAACATATACTTTACAACAAGAATATTCTTATATAAATTCCATTCGTGGTTCCTTATAATTAGCCCTATCTAAATAATTCTTTCACCTTGGTGTATTCCTTTAACCAATTAACTTTCAAAAATATCTAGACATTGATAAGGATAGCTATCTTTGATACAAAGCTATAATGCGACAAAAAATCATGCCAACTTGACAAGAAAGAGTTTATACTAATAGACTAACATATAATTTACAACAAGAATATTCTTTTATAAATTCCATTCGTGGTTCCTTCTAATTAGCCCTATCTAAATAATTCTTTCACCTTGGTGTATTCCTCCTCTATCAACTCAAAATCCACTACAGGATTCATTAGACAATCTTATTCTTTATCTTCTAACTTTTCAAATTCACTACCTACCCAAGATATAAGTTCCTTGACACATTATATTTCCAAAATTTGCTTCCCTGCAAAAGTAATGGTATCAAGGGTCTTTTGGTTGTCCTTAGTTGAATGACCTTGGTTGTATATGATGTCCTAGATGTGGGTATCAACCCTCTTCTTGAATTCTTCATCATCAATCAAGCCTAAAGTAGTTGTTTGAGAAGGGATATTTAATAGATTCCCTAGAATTTTCTCAATGTAGTTTACCAAATTTGTTTCTCTCTTGATGAAGTCCTTAACATAACTACTCTAGGTGATCAAATATTCATGTTTATCTACCAAAGCTACCATGAAGATGTCTAGATGTTTAAGTTTGATAATCTTGAAGTTCAAGGCCTACTTTGTGTTATGTACCTTGATGAGTTTCTCCATCTGAGCTTGAGAATTCTATGACTGGGTGGTTAAGGTTTGTGCAATCTCGACTTGATGGTCGAAAGAATTCAATCTAGACTTAATCATTTTCAAATTATTGAATGCATCTATCAAGCATTTATTTAACATTTTCAATATATTTTTAGGAATTATCAAGAAGACCTGATCTTCCAAATCTTGATTTTATATTTCCAATTTGAAGATCTTCTATTTCAATCCTTGAACTCCAGCCAAGGCCATTATTGATTATGTCAGTACCACACTAGCTACATCCTCTTGAAAAATAGGATGTTCCCTTGCTACATATCCTTGAATAGGATTTAAGCCTGTAAATGGCTCCACTTTTGAATTGTGAACTCCTTAGTACCCACAATGACTTTCTTGGTCACTACTCTTCCAAGAGTTGATGTCTCTATATTAAATTATACCTAAGGATCAAAATATTTCACTTGTGGTTATTTAGGAATCTCTACATTTGAACTCCAAAAGGATCTTAGGGTACCAAATAATTAGATTTCCTTATTGTGAATAATCTATATGTTTCCCTCTTCCTATTTCATGAACATATCCTAAATCCATGGCTTCACATTATCCTGAACACCTATGTCCACTCGAGTCAGAGCTAGTGAAGGAGAAAGAGATGAGATTTTATGAAACTTCCCATAAACAAACCAATTAGGAATGGTTGGTCCATAAATAGGATTCTCATCACTAAATAGGTTTATTCACTAGTAGGGTGAGTGAAATTTAACCTAGGCCTCTTTCTTGGAGCCAGAAGAACTAAGGTTAATTCTACCTATCTCTTTCCGCTACTCAATAGAATCAATTCCTTGCCTACTTCCTTAGATGGGTCCTCTTATTTATCCAAACCATAAGTATCCTTGATGTTAACAAGGGCACTCTCCACTATTTCTCTACTTTCCAAAGAAATTAAGTTTATAACTTCTATTAGGGAAGAAGACCTTGGTGGGGATGCCTAAATTTGGAGGCTTTCAATAGGTCTTTACTCAATCTTAGAATCCTCACTTATAACTTTAAATTTTCTTTTTGCCTTCTCGAGTTTCTCAATTTAAGATGAATTTTTCAATTCTCCCTATTAAAGATCAAAATATTATCCCTCAATAGATGGTTCTTGATGTGTAGTCCCAGATGGTCCTAGAAACAAGTCATATTATAAAGGATGTAACCACCATATTTATCATAAAGGCTTATTATCCCTACCTAGTATACGTTCTAAGGTTATATTGTAGTTTTTAACACTAGATAGTACTTCTAAAAAGTTCTTTGCCCTTGTGTAAACACCATCCCCCATACCTGGTTGATGCTTGTACTCAGTCTTTGTGACGTTCCTATCTTGAATATGGTTAACCACTCTATTATTAGGGTCCCACACCTTAAGATCATCTAATTGGAAATCAAAAGAGTTCTTATACACCACCATGATCTCTATCTCTTTCCAATCCTTTATTATAATTATACCAATGTCCAATGGGAAGAGATGAACTTGAGCATTTTTATTCTTCTTACAGTGACAATCTATGCCCTAAATTATTTGATAAGCAATTTCTTGCTCTACAAGCTTACTAGGAACATATATGGGAAATCTATATGGTTGGACCATGATTCCTTCTATCCTTATTATAGTGAAATATGGATAGAACCACACATCCCCCATGGTATCCACTTATTTTTTGATTAGAGGATGAAGTCTAGGCATAAGAACACAAGTGATTCTCTCAAAAATGACTAGGAAGATACCATCACATATGAATTGCATATGATTCCTATATTTGAAAATATGTAGTTTGGAGTAATGATGGGAAATGGTAGTCCTATCATCATGGGACCAATTTTAGATTCCAAGGAAATTAATAGAGGCTAAGAGTGATTCAAAGAGGTAAGACATCATAAAGAAATGTCTAGAGGTCATTCTCTTGATGGCTATAATTTTTTGGACAAGAAGAAACTTATCAAGTATTTAATGGGAGGGGTTAGGCCCTACTCCAACATGTAATATACATAATACACCTAAACCTTACTCACATAGGTTTTAGAAGAGGCACAAAACTATATATTCAATAAGGTCAAAACTACCCTAACACCTTCTCTAAATTGGGTAAATGGAATCTCACCATTAGGGTTTCTAAAAACATGGGAACCTTTAACTAACCATGTTTTGGGATTTTTTACATTCTCTCAAGGATGGAAGATCAGCATGAGGTAAAGGGATCTTATAATAAGTCTCAAAGGCCATGGGAGTTATGCATGCAACCTTACTGACATTTCCTTCATGAATAATCCATTCTCCATCTACTCTATAGTCTATAAAAATAGTAACAAAAAGGTTGATTCAATACATTACCTCTAGTTTATCAGCTATGTGAAGAAAGCCTACCATTTAAATTGATACTAAATCCTTGTATCTTTGGTATACTGAAGAATTCTTTTTTTCTTCCTAATAAATTGGTTATAACTCTTCGACAAAGGAGAATAATTTCAACTAATTATTGATTCCATATACATTAAATGATATTGAATATAACCTTGTGTCTCTAAAGACCCTCTCTTCACCATCTAAATTTAGATAAAGCTCTACTTCAATATTCATCTATTGCCTACCCATTGCCATTGATAAAAATGTATTATAATTGCAAAGCTATAAAAATTATCAGTAAGGTATCTACCCTAAATTTAGTTTAAAATTATATCAAGCATAACATAATCAATTTGAACCAATTTTAGCCTTCTTTATGAAGGGTTTGGGGTTTTTTTACTTTAATGACTAAAACATCCAACTTTGATCTCATATGTGCCTTACATATGATGGAACTTTGCTTATCATCTCTCTTATGTTTTCAATCATGAAATATCTTTCATTTGGATCCTCCATACTTACGTGTAACTTATGTGTTAAGGTTCCATGCCTTTCACAAAAATTTTCATAAATGCCATTTGAAGAGTGACCATTGGTTTTCAAAAGTCCCTTTTATTTTGCTTTGAAAATCCAAATCTAGGTCCTTGCATTTCATTGGTTATTATCCTTTGAGCTTATTGATTACGTCATGTGTAAACCTTTCAAGGCCTTTGAAAAGTCTTCAATTGGATCACATAATTAGATCAAATCCAATGAGCAAGTGATCACCATTGGATCCTTCAAGAGATCTTGAGGCTTCCATGTTGATGTGTACTATTGGCTCAAATCCAATGAGTAAACAATCACCATTGGATCCTACAAGATGCTTACCCTTTTAATCAATAAAGAGACATAGGCCAAGATTTTTATGTCTCAATCTTGCCTTCATAAGAAAACTAAGAATTTCTCTAATTTAAATTTGATGGGTTTGGTCTTATCAAATACATCCTCATGGACGTCAAATGATAGGGGTGAACCTGTCAATTTTAAGAAAATAAAATCTTTTTGTTAAAATTTAAATTTGATAGGTTCAGTCCCATAAAATACGTCCTCATAGACATCAACTAATGGGGGTAAACCCATCAAATTTAAAATAATGAAATTTATTGATCTAATAACTGAATGCCATGTGTAAAACCATTAGGAGATCTCAAAGCTTTGGAGATTGTCTATGTTAAATTTGATAGGTTTGGTCCCATCAAATACGTCTTCATACATGTCAAATGATAGGGGTAAACCTATCAATTTTAAGACAATGTAATTTATTGATCCAATAACTAAATGGCACATGCAAAACCATCAGGAGATCTCAAAGCTTTGGGGATTGTCTAAGTTAAATTTTATGTGTTCAATCTTATCAAATACATCCTCATATATGTCAAATTATGGGGGTGAACTTGTCAAATTTGAGACAGTAAAAATTATTTCACACCATTAGATTTAGAACCTTTGATCAAGCGATCATTATTGGATCTTTTGGGAGATATTGAATCATTAACTATATTCCTTTATAAAAGACTCTGAGTTTGATGCACCATTGCATCAAATACATTGAACAAGTGTAAAGCATTAGATATAAAAAAGTTCATGAACTTTAAGCTAAAACTTGATCATGCATAAAATTTTTAGCTAGATTTTCCCATGAAAATTTAAATTCAACCACTAGGTATATTATTTTGGAACCCTGACTTCTTTCATAGAATCTATAATTAATAACCTTCAATATGATTTTTATCAACATCAAAAACATGATCAAACAATCTTTCACACTTATTTGAGGATATGGAAGTTCTAGAAATAATCACATGGGTCCCCTTTAAAAAAAGATTGGTGGGGGGTTGTTGGTCTCAACAAGTAGTACCCCCAAAAAAAAGACAGGCAAAATTAAACTTAGTCCTAGTTGGTTTAAAGAGGCCAGAGGTGACTTTCACTCATCCCATAAGTGAAATCAACTTATTCATTAATGAATACCCTATTCATGGACCAATCATCCCTAATTGGTTCATCTATAGAAAAATGCAAAAGATTCCCACTGTGTCTTACTCTTGGAACTTAACCCAAACTATTAACATTGATGTGCATGATGGAATCAATCCTTGGATAAAGGCTTTGATGAAAGAGGAATAAGAAAGAAGGATACTAGCCACTACAGGGCCAAGTAGAAAACGTATGGATGCTCCAAGAGCACCAAGCAGTAAGCAAATGATAGCAAATCTTTATAGTTATTTTATAAATGTAATTCTATTTAAGTTTGGTAAAAAATATTTATAGTAAATTTAGTTCTTAATTGTAATTCTTTATATCATCCCTTGACGTTTGCCTAGTGTGTAGTGAGATTTGAGATTATGCTATTTTTCACTATATATTGGTTAAATTTATACTCAGTTGAAATTGAAACTTTTTCATAATGTTTGAGGTTAAGGTCAATAATAACTTATTCTCTTTCTTCCTTACCCTTCTCTTTTCATTCTTTTTTAACCAAATCACTTTAGTTTAGACTCCATTGTAAATATCCATTTAGATTAGTCTATAGTTTAATCTTTGGTCATAATTCACTAGTATTAGTATAAACACTTAGACTTTGTAAATATTTGGTCAATGATGGATCCCAACCATCAATTAATATAAATTTTTGGAACATTTAATCATCTTTATGCCTCTATTTCACCATAGGTAACATAAGTTTCCAAACCCTACTACTCATGTTTTTAATTCCTTGAATTATAAAATGAGAAATGTTCTTTGAACACTAAGGACACTTCCGATACAATCAAAGGCATCAAAAAGTCTCATTGGCACTAGAAGGAGGGCCTCTTTTTATATAGGTTGAATATTTACTAGTCTTACTATGTTTTGATATAATATTGATGTTATCTTTGCACTTTTGTGTAATTATTTGATTATAAGTGTAAAGATCATCACTCTTTGTGGTTTGTGACATAACTTTGTGCTTTCTTTAGACAAAGATCAAAGTTATTTCAAGTTTTATGCTTGGTTTTGGTAAATATGGCTTAAGATTTGAAAATACGCAATATTTAAGGTTAGAATAGCCTGTTTTTATTAAATATTAATATATATTTCAAAGATCTAAGTTTATTAGAATTATAAAGATAAATTATATTTGCATAATGAGACATGTATTTGAGCTATATTAGTCGAAGATTTACGTCTTTAAATATTCTTTATATAATTTTTTAAAAATGAGGTTAATGTTCAAGTTTAATCCTTGTTCTTTATAAAGATTAATTTGACACATTTTATCTCAAATAGGATCTTCAATATTCAAGATAGAATTTCTTAGGATTTGAATAAGATCACATTCTACTTCAAAATAACCTTTTCTTGAGCTTGAAGTGCATAGGAAAACCAAACCAGATAAAGGTAGGTGTAAACATTCCAAATCTTTTCCAACTTTGCCTCTTTAAGGTACTTATGCCTTTGACCTTCATCCAAGTATGGATTGGTTGGGAGACTCTTCAATCATTGTGTCAAATGTGGTACATGATCTCCCATGTAACCTTATAAAATACTTGCCAACATTTAGTCTAACTAGTATTGTAACTTTTGAAGAGCAAATTAAATATTTTAAATTTGATTTAAGGTTGATATATGTTGTGCATGAAGATGTAGCATACATATTATTCCCCTGTACTTTTAAATATGTTTTATATTAATGGTTCTTTAATTTTCTTGACAATTATATTAATAGCTAGGATGGTTTCACTAATTTTTTCATAGACTAATTTAGCAACATTGTTAGTCCATGTGTCATGTACCACCAGTTCACCAACATCAAGAGGGTTGAAATCAAGCCCATATGGTCTTTTAATTATAGATTTTTAAAATGTATAATATGACCATAAAGCATTATAAAGTTGATGATGTTTTTGCTCTATAAATCTACAAGGATGTAGTAGATCCCATGACTTCTATATTATTGAAAAGATATCTTCTAGCTATAACTTCATTAGTTAGGGATTATTCTAAAGTAGTGATCATCAATGATCAAATGCTGCCCTTGAGACAAATGGCCTACTTTGTCTTGAATATCAATCCACATATGCCCATTCTAAACATCTTCCCCAATAACAACTAGTATGTTCCAACCTCTAATCAACTCTCAAATATGAATCAATTACCTTTGAGTCATGTTGTTCCCAATCAACATTTAAGATTCTTAAGTCATCCAGATACTAATAGATTCAATGCAAATAATCAAAGGGATTTAGTACTAGTTGCTAGTGCTAATAGTAACTAGGTGCACAATTTTGAAACCTCCAAGGATGAGAATGAGTCTATATTTAAAATGGTCCAAAAATTAAGCATTGATTTCCTTCAGTTTCAAAAACAAGTAGGAAATAATAAAGAGAGATCAAGTAGCAAATTCTCATTTCAAAGTTTTAATAGACCAAATAATAGGTTTCAATATAATAGTTTCCATAGTAATACATCTTCTAAAAATAGGACTATGGATATTAATATTACTAATATTGCTTTGCCAAATTATTGTAGAGTGAATTATACAACAAAGCATGGTGAGATTGATTACATTGAGGTTTTCTAGACTTCTGAATATTTCCAAGAAGATTTGGACACATTTGAAGTGGTCCCTAATAATGATAGTGGTGTAGGCACCTCAAGATATAAAATTGTTGATCAAAATTTCATGGTGGAGACTTTTGATTTCCCCTTTAAAAGGACAATGAACATGATGATGTCCCTAAGGAAATATAAGCCTTAAAATAATTCTTGAAAAATACTTATCCTTTGAGTAATAGAGATCAGAGGCATCCCTTGACTACCTCAACATCTCCAAATAAATTTGGAACTCCTACAGACACTTCTTCAAGTAATGACCCAGAACCACCCAAAGGGAGTACCTCTAAGCATAATGTTGATGTTCCTAGTTCTTAAAACAAGACTAGCTATAATATTGTTGAAGACATGAAGAAGATAAAATTTAAAATCACATTGCATGAGTTGATGCATATCACAAAACAAAGGGACCTCTTGATAAAATCTTTGTCAAATAAATCCAACAAAACACCCAAAGTTATCAATGCTAACATGATTGTGCAGAAAACTAAGGTAGAGTCTCCTCCTTTTTTGTTCACAGTTAGGATGTTCAAAAAGAATTTTCACAATTTTTTATTATATTCTAGTGCATCTACTAATATCATGCCAATAGGTATTTATAAATAACTTGGCTTGATATTTTTTAAGTCTAATAGAGTTACTCAATTAGACAAATCTAGAGTCAAGGTAATAAGGGAATTATTAAATGTTCATATGTAATTGGCCTCTGAATCTAAAGTATTATAGTTTATTGATATCTAAGTTTCTTATATTCTTGATTTTTTTATGAAATTTTTCTAAGTAGGGATTACACCAAATATCTAAATGGGTACATGTCCATAGATTGTTCACATTTATGGCTATCTAGGAAAGGAGTCCTAAACTATATTAGGGTTGAGAGAGAGCCTAAGATGAAGCACATGACCACTGAGTATAATGTTTTGAATGAAAAGGTCAAAATAATTAACTTATACTTAGGGGTTTTTAACCTTAATACTTCAAAGGTATGTGATCCTAAGATTACCCATGCTATTCCTAGGTTGTGGAAGCTACATTTTTATGGTGTTAGGTGTAAGCCTAGATCTATGGTATGCATTGTTTTAATTAAACATATTAGAAATAAATACCATGATTTATATAAACTATAGTTTCCTTTTACCAATAACCTTTTTGAATATGAATCCCTTATTTTATGTTTTCAATTTTCTATAAAAAATAAAGTCAAAGAGCCACTAGTCTATGGTGATTCAAAACTAGTAGTCAACTAGGTGAGAAGCAAATATCAATGCAAGATTTCATACCTTAAGAGGTATAAGTTTAGGGTCTAGGATATAATTGAATATTTTGATGATTTTAGTATTTTTTCCATCCCCAAATAAGAGAACCAATAATCTAATGAGTTGGAATCTGCTATAGCTAACCTCATGCCCAACCAAGATTACCCCAACTTTAGCATTAAGATGATACCTTATCCTTTAGTCCCTAATTATGTAAATCATTTTCAAGTCTTAAGTGATGATAAAATAATATTAGATTTCATGACTAATTATAGAGCATTTAAATCTCACATCATTGATGATACTAATTAAAATACATCTAAAGAAGGCAAATTTATTGTAAGGTCATTCAGTTGAATGACAATAAAATTCCCAAAGGCATGATTGCCTTAGAGAGGCTATTTGATCAAGAAAAGTTGGATAAGGTTTCTAAAATTCCAAAATTAAGTGGGAAGGATTACAATGTTGTTGATCTTGTCCCCTAAGATCAACCTTAGCTGGTTCAATTTGGAAAATCTTGCACCAATATTAGGAATAAGAAGGCCAAAGAGATGATAACCAAGTATAAGGATGTCATAGATTGGTCTTGTGTTGAATTAAATATATTTGATCCAATATTAATCACCCATACTATACCCCTTGAACAAAATTATAAACCCTATCTCAGAACTAATGATCTTCAAAGAGGTCAAAAGATTACTAGATTCTAGAATTGTGTTGCTTATCAGGAAGTCTACCTACGTGGCTAATTTGGTGAATGTCAAGAAGAAGAATGGTAAGATTAGGCTATGTATTGAATTTGTAAATTTTAAAAAATCATCTAAAAAGGATAACAATTCTCTTCCCTCTCTTGGCCAGGTGATATAGGTTGTTTCAGGATAAGCCATGATGTCTTTTCTTGAAGGCTTTTCAAGATATAACCAGGTGTTAGTTTCCAAACAAGATAGGATGAAGAAAAATTTCACTACCAAATGGGGGATATTTTCCTATAAAATAATTAATTTTGGATCAATAAATGTAGGAGATACTTTTCTAATGGCCATGTACCATCCCTTTCAGGGTTTGATTGGTAAGTACATCATTATATACATGGATGATCTAACCATTTTTTTTAAAAATAAGGAAGATAAATTTATGCATTTACAAGAAGTTTTTGAGAGATGTAGAAGGTATGAAATCTCCCTAAACCCAAAGAAAAGTATCTTTTGTGTTATTGAAGGGAAATTGTTAGGTCATGTCATAACTAAGGATGGGATCTCCATAGATCCTAAAAGGGTGGAATCTATATATAGGATATATTCTCCAAATAGTAGGAAATATATAAAATCATTCTTTGGTAAGATAAACTTTTTAAGGAAATTCATTTCAAGATTTTCAAAGACTATCAATCCATTGAATGACATGCTAAAGAAGGATGCCAAGGTCTCATCAAATGAAGAATTTAGGAAGTCATTCAATGACATAAAATAATTAATTAGCCAAGATCTAATATTGATAAGTCCTGACTTTTCAAAGGACTTATATCTGTATTCATTTGTATCTGACCATACTATGGCTGTAGTTTTAACTCAAAAGGTTGATGGGTGTGACCACCAAATAACTTTCATGAGTACTAACTTTAATAATGATGAATTGAACTATTTATTGATTGATAAATAAGCATATGCATTAGTTAACATAGTGAAGAAATTTAGGCACTATATCCTTAGAAGAAAGTGCATCATATTCTACTTGACCCTACCCCAAAACTTATGCTGAGCTAGAATGAACTTAGAGAATGTAGAGGTAAATGGATGTCATTTTTGTAATAATATGACATAGAAATGAAAATGACAAAAATTGTAAGGTGCCAAGGCTTTATGTAAATGATTGTTAATAGCATCCCTAGGTTAAGTATTATGCAAGTTGATCAATATAACTTTCAAGCTAGTGAGTTGTATGATTCCATAAGACACTTAATGATTAATGGTACCTATCATGTCAGACTTATAAGGGAGAAAAAGAGGGGATTGAGTCTCAAGGTAGCCCATTATTTAATCAGTGATGGGGTTTTATACAAGAATAACTTTGAGGGGGTTTACCTAAGATGTGTCTTAAAAGAGGAAGCTTCCCACATTATGAACACCTTCCATGATAAGTTTGGAAATGGACACCCATCTAGGAACACTATGACCCATAAAATTCTTAGAGCTAGATACTATTGGTCAACTATTTTCAAGGATGCTCACAAGCATGTAAGGGAATGCCATTTTTACCAAATATTTAGCACAAAAGAGCCTAAGGCAATAATGCATTTACAACCAATCATGGTTGATAAACTAGTTTCACAATGGGGATTGGAATTTATAAGGGTAATCAACCCTAATTCATTAGAAAGTCACAAGTATATCTTGACTACCATAGATTATTAGACAAGGTGAATTGGATCTGTAGCCACCAAAAAATGTAGGACATAAGAAGTGATCAGTTTCTTAGAGGAGAAGATTTGTACTAGATTTGGAACTCTAGTCTCTTTGGTGTGTGACAATGGATCTTAATTTATATCCATTGAGATGAATGAATGTGCATTTGATAATGAAATTTCTCTCAAATTTTAATTTAACCATTACCCCCAAGGAAATAGAGTTTTTGCATCTACCAATAAGAATTTAATGAAATCAATCAAAAGGTCTACTACAAACAAGCCTAGGACTTGGCACAAACTTCTCAAGTATGCCCTATGGATAGACATGATAAGGATCAAGAAAGCCTTAAAGGCATCAATTTTTATATTTGTGTATGGTCAAGAACTTATCTTCACTATCAATCTCAAGTTCTTTACATATAAATTCATGCAAAAGTATAAGGAATAAGTTCAGAAAATTGAAATTAAATATTGATAGACATCATTTAGATGAAAGATACAAGGTATAAATTTTTTGCTAATTTTAATAGACATCAAATCATAATAAATAGGTGGTTTGATAAAATATAAAATATTAAGATGTTCAAACAAAGGGACTTAGTTCTCTTTTTGGAAAAAGCATCTAAGATTAAGTGAAAACATGGAAAGTTCACACCATTGTGTATTGGCCCATATCAGATTATCGACACACTGGGAGACAACACTGTTAGACTCAAAGACTTATAAAGAGTATATTTCACATTTCCCACCAATGGTTAGTACCTCAAGCATTACTTCTCTACTTCTCCTCCTGAGGTTTTTATGGAGCAAACTATAAGATGGTTAGACTTAGCATAGGTAAGCTAGTTACTTTCTTTAATTTCTTTCATTCGTTTCCCTTGTTTATACATAAGCATGCATATATTTATTTTTTTCCTTTATTTATGGATTTGCTACTTTATATTGTGTGGTTACTTTTGCTTCCTTTTTCCTTGTTTCTAGTAAGTCCTTTTGGACAATACTAAGCTCAAAGTTTATTTAGTTAGCTTGAACTCCTAAAGTTCAAGAATGTGGGTGTGAACCTAATAACATATGTTGACCATGGTTCTAAAATCTGATCATAATGTTGTGATTTAAAGAAACTTACAAATATTGATGAATGGGTTAACTATTTTGTGAGAAATTAAATATTTTCTTGACCTAAATTTAGTTTTAAGAATATTTTCACATGTAGAATGAAAGACTAATCTATTGATGCACAATCATAGTTGCACTTAGTAAACATCCTTTCCAGGGATAATGGTTGCAACCATAGGTAATTTTCAAAGGATCAAACCTTTGACCAAATATTTAAACCTAGCTACCCTAGTTCTTAACCTTGTAAAAATAATAAAAGATTTAGAAATACAAAAAATAAGAATGTAATACAAAATCAAAATATTTTCAAGCACAGGTGATTTTAGTAATCTCCATTAGGGATATAGACACCTATTTGGTAGTGGAACAAGTCCATGAGTACAACCAAAGGCATCTCTATCAAGGATATTGTCACTTGATTGGTGAAAATCAATTCCCAATCCTTCCTTGAACTAGAATCATTGTTCTTAATGAATATCTAAACATGCTACAAATCAATGTTAATGATTAAATATATGAAACTTAGAATTTGTCATGTGAATCCCATGGAAAAAAATAAGTGGAATCAAAGCACACATATAGCATGGATATGTCTTAATGTTTGATCCTAATTCTACAAGTACAACGTTTACTTCAACCATAAAATGACATAGATAATGACATCGATTGAAGTGGAGTGGATGACTTAGTTATTTATCCAAACCAAAGTCTCTAAGTTCTAACATATTTTTCTGTTTCCCCTAGAAGTTACCATTTATTGAGGTCAACATACCTCCATTTTTGAAAATTAGGACCCTTGAGATATTTATAAGCTTAACCCTAAAAGCATGGCCTATTTCTAACATTATTAGAATTTAAATATCATCCACATTGATAATATTGGCTTAATGAGTTATGTTTTCCTTTGAACTTGCCTAACTTTTCCAATAATTGGTCTTCGTGTATTAAATATGTAGGTTTCAAGGATTTATTTCTCATAGATTCATGATCTAAAACCTTGGCATAAACCCTTGGTTTAAATTTGAATTTGGAAGGAACAAATTGGAGGGAAATTTTTTATTTTAGACTCAAGCCCAATTTTTATGTTAAGGATTGGTCATGTTTTTCAACATGACCAAACCTTAGCCTAAAAATTATGCCTTGGTCCCTTTTATTTACCCCATTTTATTTATTATATTTATAACAAGGTCTAATTTTATGCTAGCTAAGTCTTTTTAATTTTTTAACATGATCCCTTTATTACTTACTTAACCTAAAGCTTAAATGCTAAGACCTCATTCCTATTTATCAACATGAATGAGACCTTAGTCTAAATGCCTTAGCCTAAGCTTCTTTCATCCTAATTCATAACTTAATTACCATGTTCCTTGCATGATCTAATGATCCATGCTTCATTATGGCTTTTAATCAGACAGTGCAAAGAGAACCCAATAGAATTGAGCAGTTAATCCTTAAGACCAATCATGCTCTAGCACTTAGATCATGATCAATAGCTTGTGATTCATTATAGATCAAGGATTAGATGAAGTGAATGAGTCATTGAAAATCTAAATCCCTAAGAATATTAATATATTTTCCATATGGCACTCCCACATTCAAGACTTAAAATCCAAGGATCTTACATATTAAAAGGAACCAATTATGTACAAGGTCATAGAACATGACCAAATGGCACTTGCTTCATCATAGTTTTTAATCAAATAGAGTGAATTGAGTCTAAGATCCCAAAAATCCCCATAGAGTCACCATGTGGCACTATTGCATTGGGATACAATAATTTTATGAGCTTAAATTTGACATTTTCAAGATTGTTATTTGATGTTCATGAGGACGTATTTAACATCTGCACAATTGTCAACTTTAAGCTTATCAAAACTAAATATTTCATGAGACTAAATTTGATGTTTACATGACCATCATTTGACATCTATGAGGATGTATTTGACATCTATGAGTCTATCAAATTTAATCTAATGGATTATTTTTCTCAAGACCAAGATATACTCCAAAATGTTGTTTAAAAAACTCATGAACTGAATTACAAACTAATGGAACCCCTTAGAAGATGTTAAAACACTTGAGATATTTGAACTACAAATAATGAAATGATCTCATAGTCTAAATATATGTAGAAATGAATTTAGTCTAAGTATATATCCTAAGGTCCCCATTACATTTATTTGAATGTCATAAACCTTAGGCTAGAGACTTATACTAAGTATTATTTTAAAAGGATCCTTGTGACATAAAATAAAGCCCTAGGTCCAAATCTAGAATTTGGCCCTTATATCACTTTGACCCATTGAGGCATGTTCTAAGAGCTTAAATAAGTATTTTAGCCCAAAGTATGTGATATATTTATTAGATATAGTGTAAACCTTGGCTTCAAATATTTAGTGATGATCCCCTTTTTGTATAAATCCCAAAAAAACATAGGCATAAATACCTTAGCCTAAAATTTATTTCATGTTTAATAAAAATAAAATAAACCTTAACCTAAGGTATTTAAACCTAAGTCCCCACCTAAATAATGAATTAATTAAATATCATGCTTCATCACGAAGGATGATCCAACAACATGAAATAACCAAAATCCTTTTCTATGAAGCTCTAAGAGTCCATAGGATCAACAAATGGAGGATGCACATTCAATACATTAGTGACAAAAGTGCTAGAGCTAACAAATCCTATAAAGGTGCCAAGTGGCACAACCATGGGGCTTGGTACAAAAGGAACAAATGATAAGCAAGGGCCCAGATTACAATTAATGGTCTATGTTGATCCTTCGATCTTGATCTAACAGTGTAACCCAAAGGGCAGTTTTAAAAAAACAACTAATGCTTAGATTCATTTATAAAAAATGTCACAAAATTCTAGATAGACACCAAATAAGTGCCATGCAAGCATAAAGTGATAGAATAGAATATCTTATGTGCTTGGAATATAAATGTATAAAGGAGAGGGTTAAAATTAAATATGAGTCATGTATAAGCCTAGGTCTAAATAAGCTACTACCATTAAATCTTCAACTCCCTAAAACTTACATAAAAATCCCTAAGTGAAATTGGATTTATTATAACAAATTTAGAAGAAGTTGAATTATTATTTGAGCATGAAATAAATAACTTAGATACCAATTATAATCTAATTATGAATAATTTGTAGCTATGGAAGCCATGGAAACTCAAAATCAACAATTGAGATATGAAACAAAATTGTATCTATCTATAAATAGTGAGGAAAGGGTTTTCAAGGACACTGACCTAGACACTATAGCCTTGAACACTGAAACCAAGAATTGGTTTGAGCTCTTCTACACCATTGAAGAGATGCAAGCCATTACCAAAGAAGAATAAATGATTTCCATAGTTAGTAAAAGGTATTTAAACCTAGTTTTAGTTCATGATACCACATCATCTATATCATGATACCACCAAACTAGAGGTACTCCATTACATTGACATCCTTGCTTCCATTTTTATTGGTTATAGAATTGAAAATGACTATATCATTCATGAGGGGAAATCGAGGAGAGTTTCATAGAATTACCCACTAATATTTTAGAGGTATTACAAACATCCAAAACCCCAAATGGACCTATCCACTATTAAGGAATAGACTAGCAATAATGATCTTGACAACATCCTTAGGCCATGGTTGCTCTAATGGAACCATGTGATCTTAGACCTTGCTGGCAACATCCTAGTTACCCAATTTATAGAGGGACTTAGGGTAATTATGACCCTATTGAATATAATATCTAGGGCCCCTTCAACCACATTTATCAATAATAGCTAGGTATCCTATATATACTTTGTGGTAGAAAAAGGGGTCACTCCCCCCAATTGGAGAATATGATGAGTATACACCTAAGGAAACAATTTAAAACCATCAAGAATAAGACTAGCAAATAATTTTTCATGATGTCTGATCTATTGGATGCTTACTGTCCTCCACCCAGATCCTTAATATCAACAATTGGTTACCTAAGGATAGATTCATAATTTCCCATCATTATTTAAAGATACATATCTTAAAAGATAGACACCACTTGTAGTTCATTTGTGATTATGTCTATCCTACTATATTAGAAGCCATCATAGGGATCATTATGCCTAGAGTAAGCTCTCTAATTAGGAAATATGTGGAATTAGTGGGAGATATCTTATTAGATCTATATTATACTATGATCAAAATTGAAGGGATTCTGACTCAACCTTACAAGTTGCCTATCTATGTTCCCAATAAATTACTAGAGCAATAAATTACATGTCAACTTCTTCATGGTTATGATGGAGTATGTAAGGATAAAAGGAAAGGCCTTATTCATCCTTTGCCTTTAATAATTGATATAACTATTTTACAACACTAGAAACATGTGGACACCATTACTAAGCACAAATATTTTTTTGGTTTTTAGTTGGATGATATAAGGAATTTGGATCCTTATGATAGGGTAGGAAAACATTTGAAGAGAAAATAGATGCGTAAGATAGTTTGTGTGCATTGACTTGGTCATTATTATCCTCTACATATCAGGGCCAACAAGTTTGAAGAAGTACTAGCTCGACTCAAGAAACATAATGTTAGACTTGAACATAAATTGATTATTAATGAAAAACCACAAAGTGACATATGGAAAATGTGACATGTGTAATACCTTTTGTTACCTGGACCTTCTAGGCCACCTCAAGAGAAACCAAAAGTGGAAGGGTAGCAGCCCCAAACCCAAATTACATAAGGTCTTGGTAAAGATAAGTTAAAAAAGAGACCTGATGAAGGACCCTCATCCTTAGCCCTACCTTAAAGACTAGAGTCTCTAGTGTAATACTTGGACATGATTTCTCTGGAGCCAAATGAAATAGTGAAGGATGCCCTCAAGATCATTTTTGAAGCATATGGATCTCTCTAAGAGGAGGAACATGTTGAAGAAGGCTAGGCCCAAGTAGAGGACACTAACAAAGACAAAGAAAAATAGGTTATTTTGGATTTAGTTTCAATATCACTGACATAGAAAAGAAAGGCAAAATTAGCTTTGGTCTTAATTCAATCAAAGAGGCCAAAGGTGACTTTCACTCATCCCACAAGTGAAATAAAATTATTCAGTGAGGAATACCCAATTCATAATCAATCATCCCTGATTGGTTCATCTATGGAAAAATTTAGAAGATTCCCATTGTATCTCATTCTTGAGCCTTGATCTAAACTATTAACATTGATGTGCATGATGGCATCAAGCCTTGGATAAAGGCAATGATGAAAGAAGAAGAATAAATAAGGATAATGACCATTATAGTGACAAATAGAAAATATATGTATTCTCTAGGAGCACCAAGTAGTAATTAGATGGAGGCTATTGAACCTCCAAAGTACACTGAATCAACTACTACTTTGTAATTCAATCCAAAGATAACTAGATTAGAGAGAGTGATAACTAGAAAAGCTATGGTGGGGACTGAAGAGTTCACATTCTAAAAGGTTGTGCCATTTTTAGGATTAAATCCAATTGAGGGATAGTAGCTTGGTGAATTCCCCATCCATGAAGATGATGTTGAAATCCTAGCTGAGGCTCATTTAGCTCAAGTTAGAGTTGGCATCAAGGGGAGGAAATAAAGGATACATAAGTTGGAAAGGGGAAAAGTGAATTTATAGATCTTGATTATCTTATCAGTTCTTGAGGTCATAATAAATATGTTTGAAACATCCTTTTTTTATATGTTTGATTCCTTAAAATCAATGAAGCTAAGACAAGATGCATTGAGCTAACAGAGTGAGGTGGTTAAATGATTGATGATAGAGTGGTAAGATATACAAGCTAAAATAAGAGATCTCATCAATATAATATTTAAGAATAGAATTCCTAAGTTCAAAACCATAAGTCTAGCCCACTTAAATGTTATATTAGGGATAGTAGTGGATAAGATCTAGAGCTTAAGTAATTGGTCAAAAGGTTTGGAAAAAATCTTAAGAGATGATGAAGAGTTGATTATCATGATTGAGTGACTCCTTGTCACCATGTTGGCTAATATTATAAAGTATACAACCTTGGGCATTATTGATTATGATGAATATAATCATAGAGTCACTCTTGTGATGTATAAGTAAGGGTCAAAAGATAGGGTCAATCAATTAGTGACAATAATAGAATTTTGGGCATGATCTTCACTGTTGAAGAAAAGATTATAGAAGCATATAATATTAAGTAAGATATGGTAGGGGATGATAGGGACTTTGAAGACTTAGCTAATCAAGAAGATGTCTATCTCCTAAAGCCAGTTATGGATTTGGAACTTTTCAAGGAATAACATCAAAGACTTATGAAACTTTTTCAAGAGCAATAGGGGAGATCTTCAAGAATGGGCCCACTAGCTAATTTATATTTTATTTTGTAAAAAAAATTTTAATATTTTGAAATAGAATATTCTTTTGTGAAGGTAAATGCTAGTTTGTTAGCATGTTGCCTCTGGGTCAGTCTAGTTTGGAAAAGAAAGTGTATTCTAGAACTTTTTACAAATGGACAATTATCCTTATATTTTATAAATTTGCATCTTATAAGTGACCGGTATACTTCCTTATCTTTGTATAAAAGGTAGTAATACCATCTTGTAAAGGGAAAGATTTTTTTATCAAAATTTGTATACATTGAATAGTTATTACAATCAAGTAATTCTTAAAGGATTGTCTAATTTTTTTGTGTCAATTGTTACATGTTTTTCTCTCAATTGCTAATCTTAAGTCTTAGATTTGAATAGTTTCTATGAATTTTTGAGTTGCATATTTTATTATAGGGTTGCTAATTTATGTTTATGCTAGATTATTTGATGGATCTTAAATTTTGTTCATTTCACTTGTTCTATATTTAGATGTGTTAATGATATTTGAGTGTGGTAGAATATATTTAAAGTAAATTAAGTTCTTACTTGTAATTTTTTATATCACCCCTTGAGGTTTGCCTAGTGTGTATTGAGATTTGAAGCTTATGTTATTTTGCACTATATGCTGGTTAAATGTATACTTAGTTGAAATGGAAATTTTGTCAAAATGTTTGAGGCTAAGATCAGTAATCACTTATTGTCTTTCTACCTTACCCTTCTTTTTTGCTTCTTTTTTAACAAGATCACTTTAGTTTAGTCTCGATTATGAATATCCATTTATATTAGTATATAGTTTAAGATTTGATCATAATTCACTAGTATTAACATAGATACTTAAAATTTACAAAGATTTGGTCTATGATGGATCCCAACCATCAATTAATACAAATTTATGGAATAGTTAATCATTTCTCTACCTCTCTTTCACCACAAGTAACATAAGTTGCCAAAACCTACTACTCATTCTCTAAATTCATAGAATTATAAAATGGGAAGTGTTATTTGAACACTAAGGACACCATTGATACAATTAGAGGCAATAATAGGATCCATGTATTTGAAAGTGATATTATGTTCTTAATTTTCTCAATGAAGTGCTAAGTGGGTGAATAGGTCTCCATGAGACCTATAAGGTATAATAATACCTAATTAAAACACATAGCTATTTAAATGTGACCCATGGATGCCATGGTCAATTTATGGGGATGGTATTGACCTATGTGTTAGCAAGATATAAATCTTAAGGGTTAAGGTATATATTATGGCTCACCTAAAAGTTGATATTCATGTAGTCTCTATAAAGAGTGGAGACCAAGGTAATGGTTTTTAGAATTAATGTGAATGAATTGAGAGAGAATAAGATAGAGATGAATGAAAGAGATCAAAGATATTATGCTTAGTAGATATATTGAAGTAGAAAAAAATTGAGGATGAGAGAAGAAGCCTAGAGTATCCAATTGGGGTGTTTGGATGCATTTATTGTATGATAAAGTTTGAGTGTGTGTTATGAGTTGAAAGAAAGGTGTTCAACATTATTTATCCAATTAGATTGATCTACAATCAGAGTTTTGGAGTTATTGATTTCATAAGGTGTTAGGTGAGAGCTAAACATCTAGAACAAGTGGGTGATTGTTCATACCTAAATGTGGGTGTTACTTGTGAAGTGGGTGCTTCACTAAAAGTTCTCATGTTTTTTTATCATCTTATAGGATAATTAGTCCATGTTTTTGTAATCTTGAGAGTGGGTTTTATTCCCCAAGAGGGTTCCCACATAGATATTGTGTTGTGTGTGATCTTGCATAATATTTCTTATTCATTATTATGAATATATTATATGTTTTATGAATTATTATGGTCATTGATTAAGAGTTTGAAAGGATTACATTTAAATTTTGAAATATCTTACATCACTGATTCAGCCCCTCTCTTAGTTATTACACCTGAAACAATTGGTATCAAGGAAGGACCTTCATTACAAATTTAACCACTTGAAAGTGATCCAAGGTACAATATGGCAAGTCAACAAATGAAAGGTTTCTCTACAAAGAAAGCACCATTATTCAATGGGTAAAATTATACTCTCTAGAGTAAAAGGATGAGGACATACATCATGTCTCTAGGGTTTGATATTTGGCAATCTATCGTGGATGGTTACACTACACCAAAAATGTTTCCAACTAGTGTTGTTAATAAAAAGTTGAGTGAGAATAATTTTAAAGCTATGAATGATATCATTTGTGGTTTATCTAAGGCTTAATTCACCAAAGTGATCCATTTTAAGTCTACCAAGTAAATTTCGGTCAAATTATAGAATATTTATGAAGGAGACTCTAAGATAAAACTAATTAAGTTATAGACCTACCAAAGGTGATTTGAAGTTTGAAAATGAATGAATAATATACTATGGAATCCTATCTTCTAAGGGTTGATGTGGTAGTAAGCATGATCAGAGGTCTTGGAGAGGTGATTGATGAAGTTACTATAGTATATAAGGTATTGAGGACTCTTACACTCAAGTTTTATTCAAATGTTTTTGCTAAAGAATAAAGTCATGATCTCACTCAGATGAAGATGGATGAAATGCATGGCATCCTTACTTCCTATGAGATGAGAGTTGATGAGGATAAAGCTCCTAATAAGGAAGCAACATTCAAGGTGATCAAGGAGACAAAATCCAGGAAGAACAAGTTAGGTCTTGAGTATTTTGATCTTAATGAAGATCAACTTGAAACCATGGTTACAAGAAAATTAAATTTAGGATAAGGTAAGTATGAAGGAAAAATTCCTTTCAAATGTTTTTCATGTGGTATATTTAGTCATTCTATAGTTAGATGTCCTATTATAGATTAGTTTGAACATAAATAAGATTATAAGAAATCTCATGAGAATGAAAATAATAAATATGAGGGTTTTAGCAAGTACAAAAAGTTTTCCAATAAGAAAAATAGAAAAAATGAATCATAAAAAGGAAGTAATAGCCTTTACCATGAAGAAGAAAGTAAATAATCTATAGAAGAATTAAACACATTTTAAAATTATGATTCTTTTCATAATGAAGACATGGAAAAATTATTCATGGCTTTTAGTGATGATCACGGTGAAGGTTCTTTAAGTAGATATTTCCTTGGTGGAGATAGCTCAAAAGAAGAAGATGAGAAAGTCATTTTAGAAGATAAATATCTAGATAATGTGTCAAAAATTAATATATGATTATCATTTGAAATTTTCACACATGGATACTCCATGGTGTGGGGAAGCTTGCAGGTAGTGTGCTGAGCATGAAGGCCTTGTGTAGGGCGTAAGAGTTTAAGGTGTTGGGTGTGGAAGTTTTTTTTTCTTATCTATGCATGTGAGTATTGATAATATCATCACAATTATGGGAATGTCACCAAATAATGGGACCCTTTTGATCCTTAAGATGAACTTTTGGAGTAGGCCATATTGCTTCTATTTTGAATGCACCTAGTTTAAGACTAATGTGTAGGCCTAAATAGAAAAAAGGTAAACTACCACTAATCTAAAATTAGGATATTTGAGAGGAAAAAGGAGGGAAAGAGTAAGATATGTTGAAATTAAAAGGAAATACACCCAAAATATAGTAAGCACTCCTACTATTGTAAACATAATGCAAACTCTTGAGAAAAAGATAATATCACACAGATTCTACCAAGTCACTCTACATGCATAAGTATTTCATATAGAGGCATGGGAATGCAACATGGTATTGAGAGGGATGAAGATTATCCATAGAAAAATCCTATTAAAACCTTGGTGTGCATAGTATATGACCTAAAAATGAGTTTCTAGTTTAATGAATAGATGTTGGGGATGAATGCCAAATGATAGGGGTGAATATTACCCACAGATAAGAATAAACAAACGTATATAACACATAGATCATTAGAACAACAGAAGGATGTGAACTTAATTCTCATTAACATATAAGATCTATCTAATACAAGTGTTAATGGAGAAAAAAATTATTAATGTAAGGTTGATAAAATATGTTGACCCCCTTTTCTATAATGTAAAGGTAGGATTTTAGAGAGAACAAGCCTATTTTATAATTAATGTGCCACTTAGGGTGATAGGTACACATTTTAACTATTTTACGGCACCAAAACCATGATTTATAAAGTTCATTTGACAAATAAGTCCTATAAATCATAGTAATAACCTTATGTGTGCATGGGGAGGAGAAATATTTTCTTGACAAGATCAGAGAGTGGTGTGAACTTGCATTCTGATGTCTAGTGACTGCTTATGCATTTAAATATTATGGAAATACCTTGAGCTCCTATATATTAATGTCTTGTGTATTAAAGGACAAGATCATCATGCTTATGAGTCTGACAGAGCCATGGTGATGTCTTGTTTTGGGTGTCTAGTTATTAAAGATATGGCTTGGGATGATCCTCCATTAATTTCACACATCTGCCTTTGCTTTGAAAATTGAAACTAGGCCTAATATATATTGAAAACCATTTTTTTTACTAATTTTTATATATGGTTGATACATCCAACTAGACATGTCTATATCATATGAATAATTAGTATCCCATCATGATCTATGTTAGGTCTAAAAAGACCTATTATGTCCATATAGAGTCTTAATGACATCTTTTGATCTTAAAATATCTACTCTTTATCCAACATGGATTGAATTTAGGCTTCAATCATTTTTATTTGTATACATTTGTCAAAAAGATTCACCAACCCCTATCAAAAAGTGTCTTGAGCTTTATGCCTCATTCATTTGTCATCGATTATCTAACCTAGCATTGTTGAATCCTCTTGCATCATTAATATTTCTTGGTATGAATATCTCAAAGTCATTAATCTACCATTATATTATTATACCCACTCTGTTAGATCTACTTAGACCCACTGACCTACTAGTCACTACTCATCATTAGATTTGATTTGATTTCCCAAGATCTAGACACTTGTCAAGCCAACATTTAGTTGGGGACCCTTTAATGAGTTTTTAATAACAATGGTTATTTTTTGAGGCCCAACTTTGATGTTCATGAAAACATCCAAGGATTATTAAATTAAATTGACTACGTGAAGGGGATAGAATTTGATGTCTACATGACTACCATCAATTTTCCTTGGCCATTTCCTTTGTACCTTTGTCTAGGACACTATGTTGTGAGATTGACCCTTCAGTTTTTTGCCTTAGGACACTTTTATTGAGAAATTACCCTTTAGGCTTTCTCTATGACACTTTACAAAAGAAATGACACTTTAGAAAAAAGAATTGGCCACCTTACTAAAAAATGATCCTTCATTTTTTTTCCTTTGGACATTGAAATTTGCCAAAACATGCAATTCTTTAAGTCTTTTTGTGTGGCAATATTATTGCAGGATTTTTGTTCGAGAGAAATATATTTTATCTTAAAGATTTTTATTTAAGAAAAAAATTATATGGGCCTTGTGTTTCAAACAAATTTTCTAAAATAAACCTACCTTTGAAAAATTTATCAAACATTTTCCTTGAAATAATTATGCCTTTGGGAGAATTATGTAGACAATTATATCAAAACAAATCTGACAATTATCTCTTGACGTAAAAAAATTTCCTAAATGAATTATGACTTTAGGAATTTTTTTTCAAAAATACTACTCAAAGTAAATAAGTATATATGATCCTTGCCTTGGAAAATTTTATTAAAAAAAGTCCCCAACACTTAGCCAGATAAAGTGGAATAATTTCTCTGAGAGAACATGGAATGCAAATCTACTTTGAATTTTCTACTTTACAATATTAGATTGATTTCAAATCCCTTTTGATCCACTACTTCACATGAAATTTTATCATCTTTTCAAATCTTGGTATGTGGGCTAAAATGGTTAACATCTTTGGTGACTCACAATGGTTGCATGTCTATCTATGTAAGAAAACCCAGACCATGAGCAATCCATTGGGCATGGAGTCTTTGGAAAGTATGATTATTTATCTTCAAAACACACCAGCTACATACCTTTAGTTTTGAAATACATTTATATTCATTTGATAAGACAATATTTGCACCAAAGGAACTTAGAGGGAAAGACCTAAGCTATGAAAATACTATGCACTTGTGCTTAGGGGAATTGAAAATACTCTAAAATTAGGGTTTGAAAAGTGCACTTTAGGGAAATAAAAATATATGATATACTTATTTATAGGTATATAATTAATCGAGATGGTGTTTGAGATGAATCCCATTAACTAGGATTAACATCTCCTCTCCATCCATTATGGCAAGTTGGAAGGTGTTATATAACTTGTAACTAGTGATAATAAATGGACCATTCCATATTGCATCAAAATTAGTGTGGCTTCCATCTTTCACTCTATCTACATCTCATTTCAGCACTAAGTGTCCCTCCTAAAAACTCTTATCATTGACCTTCTTGTCAAAGATCCTCTTAGTTTTTGCCTGCTGGAATTTCATGGTGTGTGTAACATACGTTCTAGTTTCTTCAAGATCCATTATCTTGTCTAATCTTACCTCCAGGGGATAACTCTTGAGTAGCTCCAATTGATGCACAAGTTTTAATGAAGGCAACTTGAGAGATGGTGATAATTTGGATTTCCTTCCATAAACTAGCATGAAAGGAAAATTTCCCAATACCCTCTTAGGCATGATCCGATCATACCAAAGATAAATTCTAAGACTATTATGCCAAGCTCATTAATTATCCTCTAGTGTCTTCTTTATGATGTAAATCAATTTCTTATTCATGGACTTGTCTAGACTATTACCCTGAGGGTAATAATTTGATAAGGCACTCAGATAGATACTGTGCTTGATGACCCACTCAATGATTTTGGTTCTAAGGAAGGCCAATGAATTATCTAAGATAATGGTGGTGGGGATGCCAAAACTTGTTACAATTCCTTCATATAAATGAAGGATGGATGTATCATTGGACTCTTTGAGTGTAATTACTTCTATCCACCTTATGAAATAGTTAGTGGCTGTGAGAATCCATTTATGGCCATCACTTGATGGTGGTTTAATCATGTCTATTGAATCTAGGCTCCATTATAAAAAACATTGATTATATTGAATTATGTGCAGTTACAAGGCTATAAGCCTTTATTTTCCCATGAAGAAGGCACATTTCTTACAATTTTTCACATATGCCTATTCATATTTGAAAAAAGATGGCCAATAATATCCATCTAATATGATAATCATGGTAGTGGTCTTAAGTGAATAATGGCCTCTTATAGGGCCATGATGGAACTTTTGAAGAATTATCCTTACTTTCTCTAGTTCCATGCACCTTAGAAGGACTTCATTGAGATATTTTCAGAAATATGCACCCTCTATTAGCACATATGAAATAGACTGTAGTCTAAAATGTCTACACTTAGCTTTGTTGAGGTTAAGAGGATATATGTTATGCTAAAGGAAGGTTTTCATATCCTACTCCAAGTTGGTCATGACCTCTAGGTTTATGCATTCCTCCTTATGGGATACTAAGACTGTGTCATCTTCAAGTTTTGCTACTGCATCCAATTTCTCATAGAATCTTTTTCCTCACACTAGCTTGCTGACCTAAATCTCTACATCATATTCCATCACCTTGGTGATCAACCCAGCTAATTTTTCACTAATTTCCCTACTAAGTAGGAACTCGTTAATGCTTTTGAGTACCACCATGAGTTAAATTTTTTATTTGGAGAGTATATGCCTAAATTTATTCTATTTTCTCACAAATAAAATGTTGTGCTTTTCAACAAAGCTATAGCACAACTCATAATCCTTTAGTGACTAGCTGATGAAGATAATTGGTTACTCTAGTTGCTATTTATTTTGTTGTGTTAGGATGGTTGAGATGTCATTAGCTCTAATAATTTCATAAAGGACAAAATCCTTACTATAATCTAGGTTGATTAAAGTGGGTTATTACACAATGGCACACTTAATGGACTCAAAAACTTCCTTGCCCTCATGCATCTAACTTAATGTAGTGTTCTTCTTTTTAACATTACCATGAGGGGCTTGACTAGGATAGAAAACATAGGCACAAACCTTCTCACAAATTTGATTCTCCCTATGGATATCTAGAGAGTTTTATCATGGCTCTGAAGAGGGAGGGATGAGATAACCTTGACTCAGTCTAGGTCAATCATGAGTCCCTCTTTTGAAATAATGTGCCCAAGGAAGACACCCTCATGAACTATGAAGATGTGTCTATTGGGATTCAGAGATATTCCAAACTCATGAAACTTATAAAAGACTTGTTCTAGGTGATACAAATGATACTCAACATGTTTGGAGAAAATAGTTATGTCATCAAGGTAAACCAATATGATTTTATTGATGAGTTATTTGAATGACATATATATGGCTCTCTAGAAGGTTACACCTATGTTTGTCAAACCAAATGACATGCATTAGTATGTAAAGGTTCCCCACTAAGTGTTGAATGTGGTCTTGTAATGGTCATACTCTTGTACATGGATCTACTTATAACCTAACTAATCATTCAATAATGAAAAACTTTATGTACCTGTGACTATTTGTAATATTTGCTCCATTAGTGGGAAAGGGTAGTGATCTTTGAAGGAAGCCTTAATCAGGTCCCTAAAGTCCATAAAAAGGCTTACATCTCCACTCTTATTTTTCACTAATACCAAGTTGGTGACCCATTAGTAATGTTTTATAAAAAATATTATACTATCCTTAATAAGCTTAGAGATCCCATTTCACATTAACGGCTCCAGCTTTGGATTAACAAGTCTTTACTTTTGATACATGGGTTGTGCATCAAGATGGAGCTCAATTATGTGCTATGTTAAGTTGGGATTAGATCCTCTAAGATATTTATATCCCCACATGAATGGATCATGATATTTCCAATTAATTTAAATGAATATTTTAACCTCTAGTGGGGAACATACTTTACAAGTTTAATATTCTTACCTTTTGAAATGACCACAGGCATAAAGATATTATCTATGGCCATCATACTATGTCATTATCCTTTAAATAAGTCATTATAATCAAAGATATCTCTTAGGGTGACCAACCTTCTTAGAAACTTGTTCCCATTGAATTGGATGACTTAATCCTTATGTTTAGCTTATAGCCAAACATACTTCATAACACAAAATTTTGCCTCATCTTACATAAAATTGGTGATCTGCTCATCACTTTTAAACACTTTCTAATTCTTCATGTTGTCAAGAACTATCAATCTATGATATATATCTAGGGACATGATATATTAATGTATATGTGTTGATGGAGATGTCAAAATGTGGCACACATCCCCCTTAGTTAGTCATATGGGTCCAATATATTAGGATAATGGAGTAACTTGTGGAATTAGTGCATTGGGTAATGGTCGACCTATATTGGGATTAATAGGTTACCCATCCATTTTTAGTGAGATAGAGGTCTATATAAAGGAGATGATTATCATTTTAAAGGTATTAAGTGATCATTTATTCTTCTATTTTAAGAGGATATTATAGGTTGTCCCCTCGAAGAGACATTGTGGAGTTATTCCTTCTTAAAGGAGTATTGTATGGTGCTGCCCTACCTTAAAGGTATTATATTTATACATATATTGAATATTTTGGAATATTTTTCCACCAATATATATTTTTTTATGTCTATCTACATTATATTTTTCATATTTTCTAATTATTATAAGTGTGGATCATAAGAAGTGGTATCAGAGCTTCGATTTGGGAAATTTGTGTGGAGTGAAACCCTAGTTTTTTTGAATCATAAATATATTTAAATCCATTATGAATTTGTGAATAATTTTATTAATGTATATTAATAATATTTCAAGTAAGTCTCATTAAAAAATCTATCCATTTTTTATCATTTTTGAGGGAGTTATTCATATTTTAGGGTTTTTACTCATTTCATCATATCTTCCAAAATATAAGGAGTTTTTTGGTGAAATTTTTACTAATGTTCTACTATAATACAAGAAAGATACATAAAAACTTCAATATTTTTTTGATATTCTTGGAGTGATTTATTATATTTTTAGTGTTTTTAATATATTCACTCTATAGAGGCCAAAAATTTGTTGAATTTTTTCAAAAAAAATTTATTGGATTTTTAATATCATAATGTGAATCTAAAATAAAATTTGGGACATTTTTTATTAGTTTCGAATGATTTAATAACATTTTAGGGTTTCTTGAACCTTAGTTCTTTTTGTGGATCATGAAGTTGCAAGGATTTTTAGGGGAGGATGATATTGATGTTAGAGAATGGTAAATCATTTTTAGGGAGAATAATACTCAAAAAAATTTGTGTCTTACACAATTGTCTCTTTCTTTTCTGGGCCTACACAACATTAGTTTAATCAGTTGAGCTTTGTATAAAAGTATTCTTTATCGAAAAAAATGGAACAGGTCTTCCTAGATCAATGGGATATAAAAGAAAAAGAGGATGAAGAAGAGAAATAAAATAATGATGGTAATGAATAAGATAATGAAGATGATGAAGAATAAAAACTAGTAGAAGAAAACAATGACAATAAGGAAGAACATTCAAGTGAAGAAGAAGAAGAATTGGATAATAAGGGTTCAAATAATTTGGCTCTAAAAAAATCTGAATCAATTTCTCAATTTCATGGATGCTTTCAAAATAAGAAGGTTATTTTGTCCATATAACCTACTAGAAAATATAATTTCATCAACATAAATGTGGCCAAGCATCTACATGTTTAATCTAATAATATCAAGGAGGTTCAGTAGATGGTAAGAATATTCGAGTCTTTAAATATTTGAAACTTATTATGAAAAAATATATTTTACATTCATATTTTTATTCTTTGGATATGGATGTTGTGGATATGGTTCTTGGATATACATTGTTAGAGAATTTGGGAACAATAAATATTAATGTTTAGAAGAAGTTTATGAAGTTTTGTTATAGGAAAAAGGTCACTTTATAGGATATCATAGTGGGAAAGGCACTAATAATAGTCAAGGTAGATCATGAGGATGAGGTTGAAAGAGGTGATGAAGAGAATTTGAAAGATTCATATGAAGACATAGATGAAGAAATAATACAATCAAATAAAAACACTTCATCTACTCAAGAGATAAAGGAACCACCAAAAAAAATGTGGAAGAGGTAGAGGAAAAGGTTGATAAGATGAAAGTATTAGAAAAAGTTGAGGTATATATACACCCACAACATAATGAGAGGAAAAAATCATGGATCCATGTGAGCGAGTGTCATAATAATAAAAGCTTTGGTTATATAGGAAATCAGAGTTTTAATAATTATGGGTGTGCATGGAAACCAAATTATACCTACTATAGTCATGGATGGAATTAGAGTAGTACAATAGAATATTGTACATAAAATCACAAGAGGAATAATTATGCATGGACACCAAAGTAGTACAATTATGATCTTGAATGGAATCAGAGGTGCATAAGTGAATTTATAAATAAGCTTGGAGAGCTATCACCTACTAAGCTCACATATGCATGGCTAGAGGATCGATATTAGAGACAAGTGTGCAATGATTTGAAGAACACTCATTATTTGGTTTCCTCCTATGTTTTGGGGACAAAACATGTCAAGGAGGGAAGTAATACTTTGTATCTAGGGACATGATAAATTAATGTATATGGGTTGATGGAGATGTTGACATGTGGTACACATCCCCCTTAGTTAGTTATATGGGTCCAATATACTAGGATAATGGAGTAACTTGTGGAATTAGTGTATTGGGTAATTGTCATCCTACATTAGGATTAATAGGTTACCCATCCATTTTTAGTTAGATAGAGTACTATATAAAGGAGATGATTATTATTGTATAGTTATTAAGTAATCATTGATTCTTGTATTATAAGAGGATATTAGAGGTTATTCCATTGAAGAGACATTATGGAGTTATTCCTTCCTAAAGGAGTATTGCACAGTGTTTCCCTACATTAAGGGTATTCTATTTATACATATATTGAATATTTGGACATCTTCATCCACCAATATCTATTGTGTTTTGTTTATATACATTATATTATGCATATTTTCCAATTATTATAAGTGTGGATCATAATAGTCTGACTACAACCTTGATGTGTTAGTCAAGCTATTTCATTATATTACATATAATGTCATACTTCATACCTACACTTGTAAGCCTATCCACATCAAAAATCTACACTCTTGATAAGGAAATGGTGTTTAATTCATCAAATCCTAATATCATATCACATACTCTATGATTGTAATCTTTCATCAAGCCATTTAAGTCATATTTTTCACTCTAACTTGGTTGACAACTAGCTCACTATAACCCAGTGCTTTTAGTGCCTTGATTCCTTTATTATACGTGAGTTAGAGGCCTTGAATTAGTGCCTCATACTTGAAAACATTGTTATTTCAAGTGAACTATAGTCTAAAGGCATGGAAGTATTTTTCCTTTTATGGGGAGATCAACATGACATCAGCTTGTATATCATGCCTATTTTGGAGCCATCAAAGTATAATTACCACATAACTTTAGGGTCTTTACATGCCTTCATACACTCAAGTAGCATGGAATTTTATTTTATGATGCAATATGTTCCTATCCCTATTTCTATGTTGTCATATGGGCTACACTCAAAATTATCACATGCCCATTCATCCAATTGATTATCTGGGGTTTCCTCTAATAGTGTTGCAGATTCATGGAGAATCAAATTCTCCTCTTGGTCAAACATTGTGAAATTTTGGTTGACTAAGCTAGGAGAGTATGGCTCTATATTAATTTTGAATATATGTTATGCCTTGATGGTCACTTTGGTCTTACACCTAGTTATAAATATAATATATGACCAATTTGAAGATAGGTATCTACCCACCTTTATCATGAAGTATTGAGAGAGGTAAAAAGTAAGGTAAGGGGGTAGGTTAATGACTGTGATATCCTATGAAATGAAAATACTTGGTAATGAATGTAGTATTAGATATAAATCCCTTATTATACCTACAAATTTGACCATTGTGCCATCGAGTTGGATCATTCCTTTTAGAACAAGTGAATACACAATTCTCAGTATATCTATGATCTTTTTGGGCATTACCAAAATACTTGTGCATGAGTTGATCATGCAATTATGCACTAGGTGTTGGCCTATGATTAAGGAAACATATAATGGGGTTGGTTTTCTATTCTTAAGGACTTACACTTCTTATTTTAGTTGGCAAAATCTTGTAGAGGTAACATGCAATATCTGGGGTGTCTAACATTCATAAAAACCTTTTAGCACATCCTATAATAGATTTTATTATGGTGGATTAGTAAGTTCATCCCACATTGTGACATTGAGGTTCATCTTCTTCATATGTTATACTATATTGAATAGAACCTGAGATCCCTTTAGTTTTGGCTTTGGAATAGTGATATCTCCTAGTCTTGGCTCATTAACTTGAGATGGTCCCTCCTTCTACATTATCCTTTTTAGGCATAAAGGTTGTGCAGGTGCCTTGACTTACACAACTATGAAATTTAATTGGGGTGTTAAAAGTAAGGGAATTAAGGCTAGTGTAGTTTCTTCTATAGCTCTCTTTTTGCATCTTGTGTTGAATGTGATAGGAGTGTTTCCTTCATTAGGAGTGCCACTTTGATTGACATAGCCAAAGTCCTCTTCTTTCTATTTGATGAAAGAATACCATTCCTATATTTTAACTGGTACTTGGATCCCTTTATCTTATGTGTCTATGATTCTTATTTTCTCTTGTAACTAAGGCATGCTTTACACCATGAGCACTTTCTTCAAGATCTTGTTCACACATGTAGTTGATTTCTTGGGAAGCACCATTAAGAATCTTTCTCTATATTATTCCATACTATAAAAATGTATTTAAAGGTGTTGGCAATGTCAAAATTTTGTACATAAGGTGCTTTATTGTATGTGATCTAATTTTGTGTTTGAGCACCACCTTTGTAGGGAGGTTTTCTTGACTAGTATTATTGAGTAAAGGGTTGATGACGATTAGGATACTACACTTACTTCCTTTTGAGGGTAACTAGTTCATTCCCAAAAATTTACAATAACATCTTCACTTTGTGAAATTCATTTTAAGAGATTACAAGTGGAGAAGGTGGTCTCACTATAGTAGGGATAGATACTAGCATAGGTTGCACATATTTTTGATTAGAGAGAGGTCATGTGAATATAGGTATAGAGGGTCTAGGCATAATTTTGCCTACTTAAATTAAAAAATTCTATATGTACATTACAACTTTGTAGGCATTAAGGACCATGCCTCCCATAGATTGAATCATCGCCACTATATCACTATTAATAGATTTTAGAAAATATAGAAATGCAATGTTAGGAAATGGCTTACATAAAGTTTGGATTCTATCCTAGACCCTTTAGAATTTAAAACTAAAATTGACCGTCATATTATGTGGGGCTCACTTTATGGTCATGAGCTACTCTATCAGGGACAAACGATAACTTCAATCCTCAAATTGCTTACATAATTCTCCATGAGGCTCATCCCAGTTATGAATAGAGTTTGGTCTCAAGCCTTGGTACCACTGAAGGTATTTTCCTTTAAAAAAGAAAGTAAGTAGTCTAACTATGACATTATCTTTATTCACATGGTGTATTGAATAAGACATTCACAATATCTTGAATATGATCCATGAGGGAGGTTGAAAATTTGCCTATGAAGTATGAATTTTTCTTAGGGATGACACTAGAATGCCATCATACTTCATGAAAACTAATGGACTACCTCCATTAAATTTCAAAAACACTTAATTCCAAGGCAAAAATTTTAATGGAATTTGGAATAGACCTCACTTATAATAGAACCTTTTGAATGGAGGTGTAGACTGGGCTCTTGGTGGAGACTAGCTTACATTGCACCTCTTGATCAAGGAAGAATATGCTCTTACTCTCCTTTCTATAGATGGCACTAGAAGCTTAGTGAAATGGAAATCTATACCTCCTATAGATGATCTTTTCCTTCTTGTCATGTAGGTAAGGGGATGATATTTATGGACTAGAGATGCTTGGAATCCCTAGGTGCTTCTTACTTCATGTTTGCTATACTCTTTAGCTAAAGATAACACCAATTCCTTAGCTCCTTATTAAAATTTTGGTCCCATTAGGCATGCCAAAAAATATTCTCATTTAAAACATGCACTAATGGATACTCCATAGTGTGGGGAAGCTTGGTGATAAGGCACTAATCATGAAGGCCTTACATGAGGTGCAAGAGTCTAAGGCACTAGGTGTGAAAGTATTATCACGTAGTTGTGAATGCAAGTATTAATCATTTCAACAAAATAATGGGAACATCCCTAAGGTATAGGACCCTTATACTTCTTAGGATGAGCCTTTAAAGTAGGATGAATTACTTTTATTATAAATACACCTAGTTTAAAACTAACACATAGGCCTAAAGAGTAGAAAGGTAAACAACCACTAATATAAACTTAGGATCTTTGATAAGAAAAGGGAGGGATAGGGTAAGAGATGCTAAAAGTAAAAGATAACTCTCCTAGAATATATTGAGTGATACTACTACCAAAAACATAATGTAAACTCTCTAAAACAAGAAAATATCACACAAATTCCACCAAGTCACTCTACATGCATAAGTTTTTCATATAGAAGCATGGGAATGTAACATAATGTTGAGAGGGATGAATATTATCCATATAAAAAGCCTATACAGACCTTGGTGTGCATTAGATATGACCTAAAAGTGAGTTATGAGTTCACTAAAGAGGTGATATGGATAAATAACAAATGAGAGGGGTAAATATCACCCATAGATAGGAATTAATAAACACAAATAACACAGAGATCATTAGAATAACATAAATGCATGAACTTAATTCTCATTAACATGCAAGGTCTAGCCAATAAAAGTTCTCATGGAGGGTGATTTCAGTAACGTAAGGTTGATAAAATATGTCAACCCCATTTTACAATGTAAAATCAGGTTTTTATAGAGAATAGTCATATTTTACAATTAATGCACCACTTGGGGTGATTGTTACAACTTTTAATTATTTTATATCATGACAACCATGATTTTTGAAGTTTATCTGATAAATTGATCCAATAAATCATAGAAGGAACCTTACATGTGTATGGGGAGGTAGAATATTTCCTTGACAAGATCAGAGAGTGGTGTGAACTTTCATTTTGATGTTTAGTGGTTGTTTATGCATTTAACTATTGTAGCAATACCTTGAGCTCTTGTGTATTAATGTCCCATTTATTGAAGGACAAGATCATCATGCTTATGAATCTAATAGAGACATGACAATGTATCATTTTGGGTGGCTAATTGTTGAATATATGGCTCAAATGTTCCTCCATTAATTGCACACATCTACTTTTGATTTAAAAAGTGAAATTGGGCCTACTATAGCTTGAAAACCAATTTTTTATTTATTTTTATGGATGGTTAATACATCCACTTAAATGTGTCTATATCATATGAATAGTTATTAGTCTATCCTAATCTATTTTAGTTTTAAAAAGAATAATTCTATCCCTGTAGATTCTTAATGGTGTCATTTGATCTTAAAATATCTACTCTTAGTCTAACCTAGATCGTGTCTAAGCTTGTCTACTTTGTATTTGTCTACCTTGGTTGAAAATGCTTCACCAAACCCCATCAAAAAGTGTCCTATGTTTGATCCCTCATTAATTTCTCATTGAATGTTTGACTTGGCATTGTTAAATCCTCTTAAAACATTGATATTTCGTAATAAGAATAGATGTTTCATTGATCTACCATTGTATGCTCAAATGTGATCTATTAGATATGCATGCACCCACTGACTTACCAGTCACCACTCATCATTAAATTTTGTCCAAGTTCTCAAGATATGGACACTTGTCAAGCCTATGGTCATTCAAGGACCTTTTGATAGGTTCTGAATGCCAACATTTATTTCATGAGCCCAAACATTGAAATATGTGCAAACATATAAGGATTATCAAATTTAAATGACTACTTAAAGGGGCTAGAATTTGACATCTGTGTGGCCACCATTAATTTCCCTAAGCTATTACCTTCAAACCTTTGTCTAAGACACTTTTCTATGAGATTAACCCTTTGAGTTTTTTCCTTAGGACACTTTTCTTGAAAAATGATGCTTTAGGACTTTATCTAAGACACTTTCCCAAAGAAATGACCCTTCAGGAAAAGTGTTTTGGCCACCTTGCTAAAAAGTAATCCTTCAAATTTTTTACCTTTGCACCACCTTATCTAAAATAATTTTGCTTCATATCTTCATCAAGACAATTGATTTAGATAAAATATCTAAAATAATTTCTATGAAATAATTGAACCTTGTATTTTTATAAAACATGCAATTATTTTGAGATTTTTGCATAAGCATATTTTTTCAAGCTTTTTGTTTGAGAGAGTTATCCTTTTTCTTTGGAATTTTTTTTATAGGACTTGTGTTTTAGACAATTTATCCAAAATAAACCTACCTTTAGACCTTTTGTCAAATATTTTCCCTAAAATAATTAGGCCTTTGAGAAAATAGTTTGGATAATTTTCATAAAAAATTCAACAATAGTTTACCAAATAAATTAGAATAATTTCTCTAAGAAAACTCTAAATGTAAATATACTTGCAGTGTTCTACTTTGCAATCTTAGACCCATTTCAAATCCCTCTTGATCAATTTCTTCACATGAAATCTTCTAGATTTTAAATATTTGTATGTGGGCCAAACATGGTAAAAAAATATTACAAAGAAAGAATAGAAAACAATATTCCTTGATAAATTCTTATGAGGAGGAAATTAGACTTTTTGAAAAAAGGCTGAGTAGTGAAGTCAAGGACCATTATGAGATCACACAATATATTTAAACTTAGCTTGGTACTATTAATAAATAATTAAAGATTAAGGATGAAGAATTTATCATGCATCAATTAGAGATGGAGTCTTTTCAGATGAAACTAAATCAAGCTATGAACAATATTGAAACATTTCAAAAGTCAGAAGCAAGAAGCTCTAAAAGAGATGATTTCATGATAAACAAAGATACAACTGATGATTTAGATAATAAGGATGAATTGAAAAATTCTATTAAAGATATCAATATTGAGAAGAAAAATAAAATGAATAAGATGTCACAAATTAAGGACTATAAATATTAATTTAGTGTGTTTGAAGTAAGAATGAATGATGATACCAAGGAACATGAAGACACTATCAAACATCTCAATAGTTAATTAGAAACTATGTCTACAAGCCTAAAATCCAAATAAGATGAGTGATTATGGTATGTGATTAAATTGAGTCATTAAAATATAAGTAAGTTAAAACATTTTGTAAAGTGAAGTCATTTTTAAAGTTTGAACAGAGTTCAAATGATCTTGAAAATATTATGAGAAGTCAAAAACATGCAAGTGATAGAACTAATCTTGGATACAAAAAATAACAAAAGCATGTAACTCAATACAATCATACTTTGAACATGAATCATTAGTCAAAGAATGAATATGATGGAAGAATGAAGACAAATCAGATTGGACAACCAAATGCTATGAGGTATGCAAATTTTAATTATCATTATTACTCCTACAATCAGTTTGGTCATAGGTCAAAATATTGCAAAAGATCCTCAAAGAATGAATTTGCATGGGATTATAAGCAAGATAAAGAAAATCATGAATAACATCATCACTCAGGATAGTCAATAGGTTCACAAGGAAAGAATGACATATTTTTCTACAAGTGTTAAGCATTTGGTCATATTACAAAGTTTTGTAATATCTTCATCAAGAAACCAAATGATTGGATACATGAATGAATTAATGAAACTTCAAGGAATAATAATATATCTCAATAAAAAGATATATACAATCTAGAAAACCTCATCTGTTTCAAATGTCATGAGTGAGGTCATATAGTAAGGTTTAATAAGAATGATCAGTATTATACTTCAAATATTATCAATCATATCAGGAAGAGGAGTCATAGTGAATGGAGGTCTAAGCAGGTAAATGAAAAATAGGCTCAGAGTGGATTATTTTCCATGATAGAATAGGGAACAAGTTAAAATATCAAGGAACAAGAATTATCTTCTAAAATAGACAAGGAAATCAAGCAGGATCCTAAGATTAAAAAAAATAAAAAGGTTGAGAACTCATTCAAAGTCAATCTGAAGATGAGGAAGGACTACAAGTCAAGTGAGAGCATGGAGATATGGGAGTATCCTATGTTTTGTAATATTTAGTCCCTATATGACAAGTGGGTGTCTCTACCTATGCTTCTTAATACACATATTTCATGTGTGAAAGCAACTATGTGTGTTCTAGGTAATGATCAAATTACCAATCAGTACAAGGATGTGTTCTTTTAAATTTGATAATATTCAATATGTGTTTTGCTAAGGGGAAGATAAATTATTTAGCTTGAATGGCTTAAATAAGATGTGCATGATGTAAAGGGGAGTATATGTCAAGATGATTCAATCATAACAAAAGTGTGAATATGTCTACTATAATTATGAATTCAAGAAGATTGACATGATGACTTGATCAAACCAAGTCATGTATTTTGACAAGTTATTGAATCTTTATGCATGAGTAGAGAGATATTGTGAGTTCTGTAGGTAGATAGGTCTAAGAATTAAAAAATCCCAAGTCTAGATTGGTGTATGTCAAACAACATATGATGTAAGATGGATCATAATGTTAGGGAGAGATTTCTAATCTTTGTGGGTAGGTTATTAGGTGCAAGGATCAAAGAAGTCCAAGTTTAGATTGGTGCATGTCAAAGGGGGAGAAATTGATTCATATGTTTTTAAGTATGTAAGTATCTTGAGCATCTTAAATAGTATTTCAATACATACATGATGTTGATTTATATTTGTTGGCATGTTGAAGAAGAGACCCTTTGTCATTAATGTCAAAATGGGAGAAATATTAGAATGAATAAGTTCAAAGGAGTAAGAAGTCATTTTGATGGTGTTTTTACATCAATGACAAAGGGAGAGACTGGTGAGCATGGTAATTTATGTTTTTTGTTGTCATTGATGTTAAAGACAACACATGGTTCTAGTGTATGAATGATAAATAAGTTATGTTTTATACCTTGGAGAGGTATGTCACATTTGTAAGTTCATAAGGATAAAGAATAAGTTGTGAGGCATCCATTGATGTCTTAGTGAATTTTTTGTGTGTCACTTGATCATTTGGAAATATAAACATGCATCTTATATCTTAATAAAATCTAGACCATTAGTTCATTTCATGAATATATGAATTAACCAGCAAGTTTGTGAATTTAATTTAGGCATTCAAAACGTCAACTTAGGTAAAAGGTTTTCATGGAGATGTTGTCTATAGTGTGAATAAGGTAACCTAAACATTTGGAATCTTGAAGTGTTTTCTAACTCAATTTATAAACCTTCAGAGTTGTTCTTATAGACTGTGATGAGCTAGAGATTGTCAAGTTTAACTACATTGAAATTTGAGGTCAACTAGTCAGTACATCTAATAGCGAGTGTTCATCTTCCAAATTGTGATCCAATGATGCATGTGAAGTCAAATTGTCAAAATTTCTTGAGATTAAACATGCTAGTGAAATGTGTCTCTATCTCTTTAATTTTATAGAAGATAAATGGTTTAGAGGTGTTCATACAAATAGATATTGATGATTCTGGTTGAGTCAAATAGTCAAATATGTAGAAGACATGTAGAAATGGAAATTGGCATAATCATAGGAGCTCAAATTGAAGATCAATGGTGAGCATTGTAAGGTAAATATCAGTCTAATTCTAATGAGATCAATGGTGCATATTTGTTCAAAGTTTTTAGGGAGAAGGAGATGAGGTCAAAGTGTCTGATGTTTAGAATTTTCATAGTGACCATTGGAATTTGAATATTCAAATTAAAAAGGGAAAAATAGACTGTTATTTTTGAGATATATCTTTTGATCCAAGACAAATTTTATAATGGTTTAAAAGGAAAAAATTTAAACAGCTCCAAGGTGCATACAAACACACTAGTTATAAGGTTTGAATGTTTTTACAATCAAATTTATTGAGATACAAAGTTGACTATTTATTAATTCATGGTGGTTGTATGTAAAAAATAATGTTTGATTAATTTGTGCTTTAGCAAAAAATTGTTTTGGCAAGAGTAATAACCTAAAGATGTCTTAGAAGCCATATAGAGTGGACCCATTTATTTGAAAGTGATATTATGTTAATAATTTTCTTGATGAAGTGATAAATGGGTGAATAGGTTTCCATGAGACCTATAATGGCTACTAAGGACTAATTGAAAGGCACACTTGCTTATGTGTGACCTATGGATGCCATGGCCAACCTATGAGGATGGTATTGAGATATGTTCTAGAATGATATAAGTTTCAAGGGTTAAGGCAAGTATTATGGTTGACCTAGAATTTGATATTCATGAAGACTCTATAAACAGTGGAGACCAAGGTAATGGTTTTTAGACATGATGTGAATTAATTGAGAGATCAAAATATAGAGTTGAAGGAAAGAGAATAGAGAGAGAATGCACTTAGTGGATGGACTGAAGTACATAGCATATTGAGGATGAGAGAAGAATCCTATAGTGATCTAAATGGGGTGTGTGGAAGCATTGCTTGTATGAGAAAGTTTCAGTGTGTGTGATGAGTTGAAAGAGAGGTGTTAAACATTATTTATCCATTTATATTGATCTACAATTAGATTTTTAGAGTTATTAATTTCATAAGGTGTTGTGTGGGTACTCAACATCTAGAACAAGTGTGTGCTTATTCATACTTAGGGGTGGGTGATCCTTGCGAAGTCGGTGCTTCACTAAAAAGCCTCATGTTTGTGATAATCTTATAGGACAAGAAGTCCATGTGTTTACAGGTTTGAGAGTGGGTTTTATTCCCAAAGAGTGTTTCCCACATAGATCTTGTGTTATGTGTGTGATCTTAAATCATATTTATTATTCATTGTTATAAAAATATTGTATGATTTATGAATACTTGTGGCCATTGATTAAGAGTTTGAAAGGATTACATTTAAAGTTTTAAATATATTGTATCACTGATTCACCCCCCTTTCAATGATTTTACCTCTAACAATGTCAACCCCTATAATCCTAAACTAAAATCGATGCATCATTATCACTTATAAAGAGGGCCAAAAGAGGTCTTATTAATTTGTTAATGTCTATAACATATGTCTTATCAGGTCAATCATGTGCCTTGATCTTTTGTAAAGTCTTTTTAAATGGAATTTTGTTGGTTAAGATAAATTAACAATTTTTAATGTTTATTTCCAAAATTTAAGGTAATTATTTCATTTGTCTTGTGATTATCTAAGCCTTTATAGTGTCAATTATAACATGATTCAAGCTAGGTAAGAGGTCAAGAAGGATCTTTTTGGCCATTTGTCACTTAATGAAGATCATGTTATACATTATGTCATCTGTATAATCAACTAAAAGGTGTCAAATTCATTTTCTAATGTTAACTCAATTTGAAATTTTTGATGCTTTATATTCAATAAAAAAATAGCATAATGGAATTTTTACAATGTAGGAAAATAGAGTGGTACATTATGATTTCATTGTGAGTTTAGAGATTATCTCCATTTAATTTATTGTACATTGAAATAATTGCTTCATTAATTTTTTTTTGTAATGGACAAGTTTTATGGCAGGGAAAGGTATTTTTTTTAAGAAGATGGTAGGTTTTCACATTGGTTTATGCATATTCAAATAATAATATAATGGTCCAAGGTGAATTTAATATATCCACAACCTCATAAAACGTTTATCAACCTAAAATCATGTTCAAGATTAGTTCACAACTCCAAATAAGATAACAACCCAGTCAATTTTATGCTAGAGGTATAATCACTGAGAGGTGGAGGGGGTGAATCAGTGAGCCAAAATAATCCAACATCAACTCTAATATTTAAAAACACTTATTCAATTACTACAAACATTCATGAACCATGCACATCATTCATATAAATGATCAAGAGAGGTAATACAAGATCAATCACATAACACATGACATACGTGGGAAATCCTCTTAGGGAATAAAACCCACTAAAACCTATAATTACACTACTATAAGATAGAAAAAAGATCAAATTTAGATCATCTAAAAATTATCAAGGAATTACAATCCCTATTTAATGATACTACAATCCCATGAGGTGCTACCACACCTATCTAGCTAAGCTATAACAACAATAAGACCTTTTTAGTAAGTTGTACCTAGCAAGGAGGATGAAATATCCTTAGATGTTAATCTTCCAAAAAAACACCTATGAACACATTTAACTTCGAACTGATGCCTTTAATACCTGAGATAGACGATTGATTATCACTCTTCACCTTTGCTCATACTCAAATAATAAGAGCACTATTCTACCAATAGAATTATGACCAACAAGTCATACAAATAGTCGTCAAACTAATATTCTCTTTAACTCATCATTAGGGAACTTTATACCTCGTTATCTACCCAAAACACATGCATAAACCTCATGTTTCTCTCACAAAATCTTGAAATCACCATATTTGATTTCACTATTTACAAAGCAATATTGATAATCAAAACCTTGGTCATCCATTAGGCATGGCTTATCCCCCAAGGAATATTACACATAAAGACATGGTGAAAAAAAACTTCATAGGTTATCCATAGCATCTATGGGTTACCCTTAAGTAATTACACCTTTTAATAAGGCCCTTATAGCTCTTATAGGTCTCATGGAGACCTATTCACCCATTTAGCACACCCTTGAGAAAAATAGGAACATATGACCACTCTAAAATACATGTATCCACTCCTTATGTCCATTTTAACATCCTCAAATGATCATAGTCATATTATCTCACCTATGTGTATGCTCAAACAACTCAAATAGAGACCTTATACACAAGAACACCATTACCAAATATACAGTCAACATATTAATCATTGTTCATACTCAAGATAGATTGATCACACCTCCAAAATACTCATAAACCATCCTCATGGAGTTGAAAACACTCCTAAGTATTTAATTCATTATGAGACATAGAAACAACATCAATAGAACCTCAAATAACCTTCTCGGGTCACATGCATTACAAGCACAAACACAAATTTAAATTTTAGGCTCAATATATTTGATTGTAATCACTTTTATATATTGAATTATATATATATATATATATATATATATATATATTCACCTTGGAGTCTTATACCACTTTGATTTTTACTATATGAGCAAATTGTACTTCTATTGAAAGATATGGAAAAAATACAGAGCTTTAGTTTTTTCCTGTGTTAAATTCAAATGTTTGAATTCAAAAGCTCACAATTAACCTTAAAACCCAATTCTAAAATCTCATATCCTCTTATTTTAAATCGAATATACACCATCAATATTGTTATATCTTTAAAAAATAGCTCGCAATGCTCAAATGTTAAAGCTCCACTAATCTACTATCATCTCATGTCATCGCTTAACTTTGCCAATCATGCTCTATCAATATTTCTTGAAACTAAAACAAACTATAAATCCATTAATATCTAGTAACTTTGACCATTTTAACTTGTTATTTTCCATTTATCTCAATTGTATAAACACCTGCTCACCACTGATATCTTATCCTTACCTTTTCTCAGACATTAAACATCATGCATTTCTCCTTATCTTGTTGCTTCTTGACTTCTTGGAGAAACAAGCACCATAATTCTTGCTCAATATTTAACATGTTTATAAATGACCTAATATGGGGACCCTTTAAATATGCCTAGAAGGAAAAATTTTCACGTCAATAACTTCTTCTACACTTACATGCATGATATAATATCTAGACCAGATGATCTCCTCACATAGGAGAATCCAACCATATCACATTCCAATCATGAAGCCTTTGCATATGAGAGATATATTCCCATTAAAATTCCTTCTAAAAATCTTATATCATAGAGCCAACTATGATTAGAATTTGTCTAGGAGACCGACTTTGCTCTTGTGTAACTTTTGCCACACTTTAGCATATGATCTCAAATTTAACACAGATCAACTATGCTCAAAATTAAACGAATCCATGTCATTAGTTTCTCTTGACACCTTCACATGTGAAATATATGCCACCATAAATATTATCACTCAGATCTTCTTGCCACATTTCAAAATTGGCTAAGTATGGGAAAACACAATGAAATTACTTAGGGTCCCAATTTTGCATTTGCATATATTTTGACATGCTACATTGCATGATCTAATATTTAGTGAAAATAAAATAGGAAAAAAAATTTAAAAACTAATATGATAATTTTTTCCTAACACTTCAATGCATTTGAATGTTGACCTTGTCAACTTGCTTACTCAGCTCTGCTTGAGCCCTTTTGCAAAGTTGGCTATGTATGGGAACATAGTGAATTCTGACTGTGAAACTTTAGACCCTCATATCTTTGACCATGCTTTAATGCATGAATTTAGATATAGTGAATAAAAAATATGGATTAATATTATCATAGCAATAATACAAATCCCCTTGACTCATTCCCATGTGGAAATTATGATGTCATCAAAATTCATACTCAAAGTTTCTACCACTAGACCCAAAGTGTCTAGATGAAAACTATGATCAACCAGATGAAATCCAGTCATGAACACAAGCACTCAAAGTATATAAAAAATATTATATTACCACTTTAAAATTCTTAATAATCTATACTCATCCTTTAAAATCTCTAACCATGTCAACACTAAAGATCAACCAAGCCTATTTTAAGTATACTTAGAATAGACACATTGCACACTTTTTCATTATCACATAGAATATCAAAGATCTTCATCCACTCAATAGGACACATTTATGACATCACCATGACATCATTTATAACTCTCCAACAACCTTCCCCTTTGTCATTGATGTCAATAAACATAATATATAGCAATATATAGATCAGCTTCTCTCTCTTCAAGCACTCCCACAACAAGAACTTTCTCCCCCTTTAACATAATGAAAAAGTGGGAACCAAATAATCCTAAGGACTTGAAAATACCATAAAATAATAAATAAACATATTAAAAATATGATACAAAGTCACCCTTACCTTGAGCCTATCTCTTGTTGTCTTGACAACATCCTCTTGCTCCATGCCAATAGTCTCTTCAATCAATCACTAAAACCAATGAAGAAAGAACACACAAAATCATAAAACTATGATGGAACACCTCAATAAATATATAAGAGGGACTCACCTTAATAACTCTAAAAAAATAATCCTTTTGATCATCTTCATATCTCCACACACCATGAAGAATCACTACATATGCTTACTAACCTTCTCTTTCAAGCTACTATAAGGACCACCAACATAACTTCATGCCACTCACCAAATAATAAAAATTCATTAAAACAACTTGATAAATCACCTTGAAAACTTTGAGAGGAACTCCCCATAATAACTTTTATTAATTTCACTTTCTGAGCATCTTCAGATCTCCACACATGATGAAGAACCACCACACATGCTTACTAACAATCTCTCTCAAGCTACCACAAGGACTACCAAAAGAATTTCATGACACTCAAAAAATAGTAAAAATGATATCAATTAACCTAATAACTCTCATTAAAACATTCATACCTTTCTCTTTTGAATAATTTAATAAAAAAGGCACTCTTCTTCCCACTAGACCTATCTAGCCTTCTTATAGCCCTAGCTAGAACTTGTAGATCCCACAATTTTCATTAAACATATCTTTAAGACCTAAAACTTCATATTTAGATCACTCTCATATTCCCCTTCAATAACAACAATTTTCAGCACTAGGATCATTATCTGCAACATACTTCCTTCACAAACCTACTAATCAATTAGCCCTCTATATTGAAAAAAACATGAATAATTTGAGAACCATAAACTTTAAAATCTATATGAACATTGATTTTACCACCCATTTGTACCATTAAACATATTAATAAACCTTATATCTCAAATCATAAATCAAACTACTTTTCTATTAAAGCCCAAAACCCTAAAATCTCAAAATAATCAAAGTCAACAAACCTCTTTGTAGTCAACGTACACTTATAAAATTACTTAAACACCTATAGACACACATCAAAAACTTATAGAATATTATTTGGGATTCCACACCATTGGTAACCCATACATCCTATAACCCATTTTAGGACATTCATCCTCATAAGTATAAACTACAAAACTCGAGAGTAAATAAAAATCTTCGATTTGACTTCAACATACCTTCAGATCATAAAACCACTTATAGCATTATATAATAAATTAAATATACCCTTTTATGAAAAAATATTACATTAAAAAATCACAAATCCTCCTTTGCCTTCTTTGAGCCTTCAACTGACCCTATAGACTATTCCAACTGAAAAACACCACAACAACACTTGTTTCTCCACTTGGAAGGAGTCTCTTAAAAAGCATAGATAGAGACACCCTCTATACCTCAATGCTCTAAAAAAAAACAAATCCTCATATTCCATCTCCTCCATGCTCATTTGATACTTATATTTATTCTTCTTCTTCTTCTTCTTCTTCTTCTTCTTCTTCTTTGGATTTAGATAAATAACTTCCTCAATTACTATAACATTCTCCTTTTTTCTATGATTCTATTATCTATACATGGAGATAATATAGATTCATGACATTCATTTTCATCTATAGAAACTTCTTTGTAGCTAGGAACCTCATCACTAGGTATAAATGATTGATTTTGTTTTCATGAACCTTACTCAATAATAGTAGGATGTTCACTTGGATCCATACTTACCTTAGGACTAGCCTTAACCCATATCTTGGTCTTTTCTTTGAGCTTGAACTCTTCATTCCCAATGCGAGCATATAATGAGACCTCTTGGTACTCTTCAACTTCTGAATCATTCTCCACCATAGTAAATATATTACTTGGACTTATAATTTTATCATGACTCATACTTGTCACCTTTGGATTCCATGTGTTAACATGCTTTGTTTCTTACATTCTATGAGCCTGATTAAACCTATTCTAATTTGTATATCTTTTCTTACAAAACCTAAAAATGTGGCCTATATATTCAAAACCATAGAACACCATATTCCTTTATGGAAATAGAGTTTGTATTATCATGTTTGGATATAAACTTACCATATGTCCTCTATTATGATAAACAAAATAACCTTCCCTTTTTGAAGAGGACTCACTTGTTTAATCTTATGTGGAAAATGATTTGCAAAGTTTCCCATATAAAGATAGTTGAAGCACTTAATTTTAATTACTCATTTTGATTGATGACCCCCATCATAGTCTCATGCAAAATCATTTCTAATAGGTTTATTTCACTTTTTATCCCTATGACAAAATTGATTACATGTATAATAGTAACCATTTAATCCTACATACCTCATAGCATTTGGCTATCTAATCTGATTTGTCTTCATTCTTCTAGCACCGTCAGTCCTTGTCTAATGATTTATCTTCAAATTATGATTGTATTTATTTACAGTAGTCTTTATCGTATCTTGAGTTACATTTTTTTGTTCTTCTTCATATCCAAGACCATTTTTATCATTCACATGATTTTGACCACTCAAAATGTTGTCTAGATCACATGGTCTCTTTTCAAATCTCACAAATGTTTTCACCTTACTAGCTACCTTTTCTATCTTAGATATTAAAGATTTATTTTCATAAACATACCTTGAACATTCATCTTCTTTAGCTTTTAGGCTTCTAGATAGAATTTCCAATTGATAATTGAGATACTTGATCATATCTTCATGCTCCTTTATGTCTTCATTCAATATTTCCTCATACACACTAAAATTATCCTCATATTCCTTGAGTTTATATTTCATCTTCTTCTCAATCTTTAGTTCCTTAAGAGCTTTCATCAAAATAGTCTCACAGCCTACCTCATTTTCATCATCATTCGAATCATTCCAAGTAGACTCCTTATGATGTTAGAAAATTCCTTCCTCAGACATGAATATGGATTCATCTTCAATAGGACCATCATATTCATGATCATATTATGAGTCACTTTCTTCACTCTCATATGATGATCTACAATCTTCTTTGGTGTAAAGATTCTTCTTGTTCTTGAATGACTTCTTGTTGATATACTTTATAAATCCTTTCTTCTTGTATGTCTTCATGTCTTCACCTTGGCCTTCACCATGATCTTCATCAACATTATTCTCATGCTTATGAGTGAAATTTTGATAAAAAAAGTCTTATCTCTCCATATTTAAAACATTTGAAGGGTATTTTACCCTTATACTTATTTGAGCTAGTGTTCAATTTCATAGTGATCAAATCAATTAGTTCATCATCACCAATATTACATATATCATTCTCTTTGGATTTATTAACTTGGAACTTATTCTTAGGCTACAACTCTATCTTGAATGCAACTTCTTTCTTTGGTGGTATATCATCATTTGTTCTCATCACATATGCATCAAGGGTGCCATGCAATTGATACATCTTAAACTGAGTAAGATCACGACTCTCTTCTGTAATAGATACTTTTAGATCAAAATCAAGAGGTAGATAGCTTAACACCTTTTAGACTCCATTTTCCTCTTCAATATTCTATCTAAGATCTCTAATGATGTTCACAGTATCATAAACTCTTTACAGAAAGGATGACATATAATCTTCTTCCTTCATCTTGATACTTTCAAATTACATTTTGTGAGTATGCAATTTAAAAAGTTTTACCTTTAAATCTCATTAAAAATGATATTAATTTTATCATATATCTCTTTAGTTGATGTAAAATAGATTACCTTGGTGTATTTAGTCTTTGAAAGACCACAAGTGATATCATTCATCACCTTGGAATTGTTCTCAAACAACTTCTTATCTGCAGCACTAGATGGAGTTGTAATAAGGAAAACATAACCATATATAATATATTGACATATATAAAACCCTAGGGACATAATATATGTCCTCATCCTTGCACTCAAAAAATCATAATTGGATCAATTGAACATTGATGATTACATATTTCGAAACCTCCTTGATGACTACCCATATTATACCTTAGATCACCTTCAAGATGTTAAGCCTTTACCAAATGAACTACTCTCATACCAATTGTTAGACGTAAAATAATTGGGGGTAGTGAGTTAGTGAGAATAAATAATCTAACTTAAATTATAAAATTTACAAACACTTATTTACTTACAGAAAACAATCATGAATCATACACATCATTCATAGCAATGAGCAAGAGAGACAATGCAAGATCAATCACATAAAACTTGACATACATGAGAAACCCTCTTTGGGAATAAAACCCATTGGAACATGAAATTAGACTACTATCCTATAATAACAAGATCCAATTTAGACCATCTATAAATTCTCAAGTAAATACAAACCCTATTTAGTGAGACTACAATCTCATAGGGTTTTGTCACACCTATTTATCTTAGTTGTAATAACCAAAACTTTTAGAAAGTTTCACCTTGTAATGAGGATGAAACCAACTTAGATGTTGAGCTACTAAAACAACACCTATGAACACATCTACCTCTAAAATGATGTATTCAGCACATGAAGATGGACCACTGATTATCATTCTTCACCTTTGCTCATACTCAAAAAACAAGAGCATAATTATGCCAATAAAATATTGACCAATAGATCATACAAATAGTCCTAAAAATAATCTACTCTTCAACTCATCTTTATATCACTCTACCCCTCCTTTTCTCCACAAATCACACACACAAGCCTATCTTAAATCTATCATATTTCTCTCATGAAGTCTATAAATCACATTCTTTGATTTCATTATTTATAAATCAATCATGATAATCAACACCTTGGTTAGCCAATACACATGACTTAGACCCTAATCCATATTACATAGAAAGACATGGATCAAAACAATATTCATAAGTAGACCATAGCATATATGGGTCACCATTAAGTAGCTACATATTTTAATAAGGCCCTTGTAGCTCTTATAGGTGTCATAGAGACCTATTCACCCATTTAGCTCACCTTTGAGAAACAAAAACACATGGCCAATTTAAAATACATGGGTCCACTCCTTATGTCCATTTTGACATCATCATATGATCACAATAATTTTAGCTCACCTCTGTGTATGCTCAAACAACTCAAATAAAGACCTTATACATAAGAACATAATTATTGTACATAAAATCAACTTATTAATCATTATTCATACTCAATATGTATTAATCACACCTATAAAATACTCACAGAGCATCCTCAAGGTGTATACAACACTCTTAAATAGCTAAGACATCATGAGACATATAAATAACATCAACACAATATCAAACAATATTCTCAGGTCACTTGAAGAACAAGAACAAACATAGAGTCAATTTCTAGGCTCAATATATTTGAATATACTCACTTTCAGATCTTTATATATATATATATATATATATATATACACCTTGGAGTCTTATACCATTTTTATTTTTATTTCATGAGAAAATTTTGCTTCTATCCAAAGATATGGGCAAAATATAGAGCTCTTATTTTTCCCTATATTAAACTCAAATATTTGAATTCAAATGATCACAATTAATCTTCGAACACAACACTCTAATCTCATGTCCTCTTATCGTATATCAAATATGAACAGTCAATATTATTTCATATTTAACACATAGGCACCAATGCTCAAATGTGAAACCTTGACTACTCTACTATCATCTTGTGTCCTCACTCAGATTGGCCAATCATGCTTTGTTGATTTTTCTAACAAGTACATTTAAATTTAACTCCATTAAAATATAGTCACTTTGACCATTTTGACTTACTATGCTCCTTTGATCTCAATCATATAAATACTTGCTTGCCATTGATTTCTTATCCATAAGTTTGCTCAGATGTTAAATATTGTGCATCTATTCTCATCTTGTTGCTTCCTAACTTCTTGGAGAAATGTCCACCATTGATCTTGATCAATTTCTAACCTATGAAAAAATGACTAAGTATGGGGACGCTTTCAATAATATTGGAAAGCCAAATTTTCACCTCAATAGCCAAATGATCTCAAATTTGGACCAAATGATCTCCTCACATAGGAGAATCCAACCATGTGACACACTATTCTTGAAGCCTTTGCATGTGATAGATATATCACATTTAAAATTCATTCTAAAAATATTCTTTCATAGAGACAACTATGCTTAGAATTCATTTGGGAGACCAAACTTGCTTTTACATTACTTTTTTTCTGCTTTAGTGCACGATCTCAAATTTAGCACAAATCAACTATGTTCAAAACTAAACAAACCAATCTGATTAGTTTCTATTGATACCTTCACACGTGAAATATATGACACCATAAAAAATATCACTCAAATCTTCTTGACACATTAAAAAAGTGGTTATGGTAAAACACATTCAAACTATATGGGAGCCAAAATTTACATATGCATATCTTTTGATGCTATACATTGCATGATCTAAAATTTAAGAAAAATAAACTAGGAAAAAAAATGAACAAACCCATATGATCATTTTGTCATGATACCTCCACATGTGTGAATTATAACATCATCAACATGCTTACTTAGCTTTTCTTCATCCCTTTTGTAAATTTGACTATGGGAACATAGTGTATTCTAACTAAGAAGCCAAATTTGCACCCTCATATCTTTAACCATTATTTGATGCATGACTTGATATATAACACATAAAAAATAGAGAATAATTTGATCACAAACATATAAACAAATCCCATTGACTCATTCCCACATGATAATGGTGATGTCATCAAATTACCCACTCAAATTTTCTGCCACTAGACCCAAAGTGTCTAAATGAAAATTATGATCAACCAAATGAAATCCACTCATGTAAACAAGAACTCAAATCACATAAAAAATCTTATAGGACCCCTTGCACATTATCAATAATCTATACTCATCCATAAACATCTCTAGACATGTTAACACTGAAGATCAACCAAGCCTCCTTTAATCATACATAGAACATGCACATTGCACACTTCGTCATTATCACATAGACTATCAAGTCTCTATAGCCACTCACCAAGACACCTTCATGACATCATTGTTAACTCTCCAACACTTCTCCATCAAGTCATTCATAATTAAGGAAGGTTAATTAGTTTTGCATTTATTCATGGAGTAGAGAGAGTCTTATACGAAATAAAATTATGATATGTTAATTTCCCTTATGCCCTTGAAAACCATATTAGGAGTTCATAGATACAAGACATATGATTTATGAACAATCACTAAGAAATTAATTTCTCTAAAACCCTTATTAAACCCCTAAAATTGATTTCCTCTTATTTGAAGACATGTATGAGATAATTATTTAAATGTAAAGCTTGTGTGAGATCTTAAAGGGTCTAATAAGCCCTCATATACCATATTCAATCAAATGTTCAAGGTTAAAAATGGTAAAAAGTTTAGGTATAGGTCTACAAGTTTTGAGAAGATGTCAGTTGTGGGTCAGTTTGATACTCTTGAGTGTTTAGAGTATTGGAAAAGGGGTAAATCACAATATAAAAAATTTTATTAATAAAAAATATGCCCTACATATTATATCAAAAATTTATTCATATCCCAAGGGTATTTTTATTATTCATCCCACCTACAACCTCAAATGGAGGAAACATAGTTGAGAAAAGGCAAGTATGATTGATGCTTTAGGGAGTAATACATTTAAATTAAGTTATAAATAATGTTGAGGTGTTGTCATTAATGTCAAGGTTTATTTCATTTTATGTCCAAGTTTATGTCATTGATGTCAAGGTGCATTTAGTGAAGATACATGATGAGTGGTTTGAGGTATGAGCTTGTATGCCTGATGTGCTAAGGAAGCCATGTGGCAAGATAGAATTTGAAGGCAATGTTGTAGAAAATTTTCCTTATTTAGCTCATGCACTTAGTAATGCACTTAGAAATATATCCAAGTCAGTTCTATCTTCCATACATCTATGTGCAAGCATATTAAAGGTCTATGACACATAACATTTAAATGCATTACTATGCTAGCAACAATTTCATGCTCACCCAAAGCACAATAGTGAAGGTATCAAGGATCATGTTGGGATACTTGAAAAATGGAGCAACCTTAGTATCAATGGAACATAATCATTAGATAAATGGGTTTAGGTGGTTTCTTGATGCATGTCATTTTGGGCAAGATCAAGAGGTGGAAGCCTATTTAGGGGCATAAATATTTTGGTGCAAGTTCATGTCTAGATTAATATAGATCTTAATCATGTAAAACATATGGAGAAAAAGTTAAGTGTCATTTAGGTGCTTAGTCAAATCAAGGGAATGGCTTAGGCTTGGGTTCTCATTCTTGAAGTTGGTGCTCTGGGCATAGTCACTGGGGTTTTGATGCATACCAAATTCAACACTTAGTCAATTTTACAAGTATGATCAAGTCACAATATGGCATAATAATACCATTAATGACCTAGAATAGACCTTTATGTCATAATGTGATCTATTTCCACTTGTTGGTGTGAACATCATTGATGATGTTATTGCATGTTACTACTAAGGCCATCTTAAGGAGGGCATTATCCAAATTTATAGGGTTCATGTCTCTTAGATTTATAAGTTGGTAGTCATTCCCCTCTTTTGGTTTCTTGGTGCTTCATATTTCATTCTTTGGTACCTCAAACTAAGGCTCATCCTTGTAGCAATCAAGAGTCAAAGAAACTTGATGGTGTATTAGGGTTTTGATAGTTTTGGGGTACATATACTCAACCATCTAGAATTCATCATCTTCAATGAACTCCCTCTACACTTTATCCCTATAGATTAGCTCATACTTCTCTTCCTTGGCCAATTCTATCTATTCTCTACTAGTATTGGTACTTTCTCTAGTGCCTTCTTATTCTTCCTCTTTTTATTTCTCTACTAGGGTTTTTCATCAGACTTCTCCCCTTCATCCATCTCTTCTCTTTCTTTGACACTAGTTTCACCATATTTTTTCTTCGGGTGTTATTCCTCAGACTTTTCCCCCTTATTTGATTTTTCTTCTAGTTATGTTTCTTTAACACGAACGTCCTCAATGTCAACCTTACTTTCCTCTTGTCCTAGTGGGGTCTCTACTACCTTCTCTATTTTTTATTTTGAGGCACCAACATCACCTTATTTGTCTTCAAGTTCCCCTTTAGAACTAAGGCATATCTATTATGCATCTTCCTATACCAAGTTGGAGTGGATTCTAGGTACCTCTTTGATTACTTTTTCCTTTATAGGTTCCATGCTAGTGGCAACCTTTTCCTCTCTCTCTCTCTTTCTTCATTTTGTCCCTTTTTTCCTAGTCTACCTTTTCTTTTGTTTATTTCCTTTTGGATTTTCCTTCTTCAACCTTTTTCTTCTCATATTTCCTTCTCTCAGCGTGCACTTTGCTTTTCTTCTCTTCTACTTTTATTTCCTCAGCTTCTATTTGATCAATTTCATCTTAGGTCATGACCTTGGTTCTTATGGCTTCTCATTTGCAATGCAAATCTAGTGCCACATAGATGTGATCTTGATCTAGTCCCATACCCTCTCATTTGTGATTCAAATCTTCTTCAGTTTGTGTGACTAAGGGTATCACTTCTTAAAGCGCTTCCTCATCATCAGGCTCCTCATTTATTCCTCATTCCTTCCCTTTCATCTCTTATGCCTTGTATTTCCCCCCTTCTCTCTTATGTTCTTTAGCCTCAACCATCTCAATGACCTCTTTCAACATCCTAGCCTTCATCATTTCTTATCTTCTTCCTTTCACCTCTAGTGCCTTTTGAATAATGGCATCATTAAGGCTAAGTTTCTTCCACATTCTCATATTCTTCTATAATTTATTCTAAATTGGTGGGGAGGGGGTAATTTCACTACAAGGGGAGTCACCTTCTTCAAGCACAATGTATACTTCCTAAATATTGCTTCCTCCTACTCTTCTTTTATGTTTGACAGGGTTAATGTTGGCACCATAGTAGAAACCTTTCCCTTCCACTTCTCCTTGGCAATAGGGGATGCCTTTGTTGAAAATATTATGTTCTTATTTCTGGGGTTCAAAAGTGAGGATTCTTCTTTTGAGGTGATCTTAAGCCTTATTAAATCCTCTATTTCTTCCAAATTTTCCCCCTTCTTCTTTTTAAGATACTTCTTCTTTGTTGGCACTATATTTCCTTCATTACTGATCTAGATTAGGGGTATTCACTTTGCTCAACACTGAGATCCTTCTTTCATGGTTCCATCTCATAGTATAGTCTATGGATGTATCCATGTATGGTTGAATCCTAAATATGGTGGATATCTTGGCAATATGATTCATCGTTTTCATTCTTAGTGGCCTTCCCATTTGCATGAGTGAATTGGCACCTTATCTTATGCCTCTACATATCCAATTCCTTAACTAAAATGTCTAACTATTATGCATTGTGGATTAGGCATATGGAATCCTTGAAGTATCTTAAGAAAAAAGGGTATGGGATATTTAACGACCCTAATATGTTTCCACCAACTAGAAACAAGTGCACTACATAATAGTGCTACATTATGACAAAGGTTACCATTCCAAACATACTCAAAGGGAGCCCTTATGGGATGTGCCACTCTAGCTCGAAGGCCTCTATGTACCTCTTGCACTAGTCCATGATGCAATTATTATATTTAGCACTAAAAAATGGGGGATAATGAAGTCTTTCTAGCTATGTGCTTAGAGTCATTGTGCTCTAGATGGACCTAGAGTTTTTCCTCATCCCCATTTAGAATTATAATCTCTTCCATGATAATGAGAATGAGAATGGATCCCCATTTAAATGTCCCTTTTACCCTATGTAACTCTTACACATTTTTCACAAATTCATCAATGATTAATTTGTCAATATTAAACTACATGCCCTACACCATGTGATAGGTGATACAAAATTATGCCTTAGTCACATCAGTCCATTGACAGCCTAGGTATAGCTTAGAGCTATGAGGCATGTTGTCACCCTCATTTCAAGGTACTTGCACTCATTGATGGAGAATGAAAAACTTGGTTAAGATAATTTAAGAGTTGGGATATGTGCTCCACTTCTTTATCATCATATATCATCTGATGGATGTCATTATCAATTTCTATAAGTCCAATTATTCTCTTTACCAATTGCACCAAAATCTTTATGTGCATCCCTATGAAGTAAATGTTATCCTCATGGATGTGTAAGAGTAGGAATTGAACAAACTCCTCCAACTTATTAAAGCATGGAAACTCATAAAGTTGAGTTGCATCAGAAGCCATTAATTTTTTTCAGATTGATACATCAAATAGGGCATCACCTTGCACCATCTTTCACAATGTGTCCACCATCTAATCTTGCATGCGGTCTTGTAAATGACTATACATATGGTGATTATATTCTTTTAACTGGTAGATGTGCTGAAATAAGTGATAATACTCACCTATCATGATCTTTGGAGGGAACTACATTACTTAGTGGGATATTTTAGTGAGTGCCTCAGTGTCCACCTATATCATGCTCACTACTACTTATTGCACCTCTATTTTTGTAGTGGCCACTTTAGGCAATGTACATACTCATTTTGGGTCCTATTGTACTTGCTTAGAGCTTGATGCCTTCCATTTACTCACCATCCTAAACCTATTGGTGTTGAAACATAATAGGTGTAGTTTATTGAATCTTCAAATGGTGGTGTCACTTATGTAATCATAGGATCTATGGATATTCCCTTGGATATGTAGCTTTTCTAGTCTTTAATAGCAGCTCGAGCATCAACTCACTTTTTTAACTATCTAGTTTTTATAGAATCCTCTCTCCACACTTCTCCAAATCAGTCTTATTATGAATAAAATCCTTCTTGGTATGAAGTCATTCACTCTTAATTCCTGAAACCACTCAAATTCTCATTGGTATATAGTTTTCAAACCTCATCTCTCTAGTTTTCACTTAGGATTACTCTTAGTCTTAAGTTAGTATAAAATTTATAAACTAAGCAAGTTTTCCACTTGTTAATTTATATTCTTGATTTATCTACCATCGTTAATGTATGTCTTTTATGACATGGTGATGCCTAGATTTCTTAGAAAATGATTTTTTTTGAAATTCATGGAAATCCTTTATCATCAATGCATTAAATATGTATCTTTGTGCCTCCACCACCACTTCATTAAATTCTCTGTAATCGTAAGTTGATGAAGTGATGTGTAGTTCAAAAAATCACTTCCAACTCAAACTTAGGTAGATGTTATCTATCTTATTTGATTCTTCTCTTGTGCTTATTCACTTGGCATGATGTTTGCCTTCCTTGTGGAAACCTGGGCACAAAATTTCACATGTGCATGATTCAACCTCCTTGGTTCCACTTTCTCTTCTAACTTCACTTTCATTTTAAGAATGATTTTTGATTCTGGTCAGTTTCTTTCACTTCATCTTGAGTTGGCCTATCCTATCCCATAAAATTATCTTACATTGGCCCTCTATCATTTTGGCTTCTCTTATGGTTTTCATGCACATAGTCAGATTGTGTATCTTCATGTTCTTTCTTGTACCCAACCATGTTGAGCATCTTCACCTTCTTCTTTGGTCTCTATCACATGATCAATCGATGCACCTCTTGATAACTTTGGTGTAAAGGTTACTTTTTTTATTTTTAAATTTGTCATTTTGTTTTCAAATATTCAAAGTTTGATAACTTCCTCGTACCCAATAATGTAGGAATCTAGCCTTAGGCACTTAGAAGGCAAATCAACTCAACTTAGTTGAATGTTATTATGCATATAAGAGTTAAAATAGTAAATTATTGGGCCTTCAGGAGCCCTAAAATTTTTACCTTATGCACATAGATCTTGTGCATCTTCTATTTATGTCTAGAAAGTTTCAAATGCCCACCACTTAGATGTCTAGCCTCATGTACATATAAAGCACAAGTGCTAAACTCACCTAGTTGGAATAATACACGAGAGGTTAAATAAATTCACTAGAGCTACGTTCGATTCATGTGACCATAACTTAGGTGTCATGGACACATGTGCTTAGGAAGTGCAAGTGCTTAACTCACCTATCTAAAATTATGTATGAAGTGTTAGTAGATAAGTCCTTATAGCCACCATGCACAACTTATTGCCTCTATACACTATATAAGGAATTAAAAAAAAAGAAAAATAATGGTATGGCTAACACTAAACTATATTCTAGTTATATAAAATTCAAATTGACCTGTGACTAAGAAGTAGATGTTATTATGGTGCAAGAACCATCCTCCTACTGATATAACTTCAATCAGTTGCCATTGAAATGTTTAAGGAGCATTTTGATAGACAACATGTATAACTTGAATGTGCCTATATCTAGTATGTGGTGTATGATGTAGGGTCCCATATACCTTATTTGTAATTTTCCTATGTGCTTAAGGTAGTTTGACTCATAGATCAACACTAATGATCCTACAATTATCTCTTTGCACTTGATTTGTTTATCATTCTAGAGATTCTAGTGTACATTTTTGATTTGATGAATCCATCTTGCTTGGGTACACTTTTCATACAAGAAATCCAAGTATTATAAACTTATGCTCAAATATTCTTGGTCATCTAAGCAACCAATCTGTGTAATACTTAAGGGTAGTACCATGAATTCCATGGGGAGAATTGCTTCAATGCAAAACACTAGTTGAAAGGGTGTAACTTTGTTCAAGCATTTATATGTCATATGTTATGCCCATAGTACCACTAAAATGTGATCATCCCAATTCTTGTGACCAATATCACATATATTTGTTAGGCACATTCCTAGGATCTTGTAAAATGTTTCAGCTATGTTATTTAACTAGGGATGATATAGGGTGGTCTTGTGGTTTGCCACCATGTATTCAGTTAAGAGGATGTTATCTCATTGATGAAATGAGTTCCCCTGTCACTAGTGAGACTTAATGGGAACCCATAACAACTTATTATGTTCCCATATAATAAGCATGCAACTATCATGGTTGTATAGTCTTTTATCGATATGACCTCGACCCACTTAATGAAATAGTTAGTGGCTGAAAAAATATACCTTACACCTATGTTCCATGCTATGGGAGTTATTGGTCCAAAAAAATAAATGGCCCATTTCTAAAATGGTAGTTGGGTAATAATGGGGATGAAAGGCATCCCATCTCAGTGGTTGGGATTCATGATGCACTAGCATAAGTCACATGCCTCAATGCACTCATTTGCATCTTGGAATAGGCTTAGACACCATAATCCTGACTATAATATCTTGTGCACCATTGTGTCTCTAGTGTAATGGCCTCTTAAAATTACCTCATGTGCTTATTGAAAGATGAAATACCTTTCATGTTTTAGAAAATATCATTATAAGAATTCATCTCTACTTATTTGGTATAGCTCCTTGTCAATGAGTTAGAAAGGGATGATGGAAATTACAAGTTTCTTTTTATCCTTATTTGACATAGGCTAGGGTGTAAACCTAGATGTTAATAAAGTGGAAATCTCTACCAAGTCTTCAAGGATGCACTGGACTCTATACAGCTATGTGTTCATCATGTCATCCTCAATTGGCACCATTGTATCACTAGAATTTATTAAGGATAAATTGTCTAGCTATAAATTCTACTTTCCAGGTTTAACAATAATGGAGAACTACAATTCATAAAATATAAATATCTATCTACATATGCACTCATGTAAAATAAGCTTTTTCATGAGGTATTTGAACACCTCTTTATGAGTGAAAAATATGAATGGGGTCACCAATAGATATTTCCTAAATTTTTTTAAGGCATAGTCCATTCCCAATAGCTCACACTTGGTGGTGGAGTAATTCTATTTTGTTTATGTTAATTTCCTACTTGCAAAGGATATGGGGTGGTCCATCTTGGCCTTACTTGGTTACATCAATATGGTGCCAATTATGGATCCTAAATCATCGACATGGATGTAGAAAGGAGTAGTTTAGTTTAGGAATTATAGAATTGGCACACTAGCCAAGTTTGGCTTCAATGTTTCAAAAGCTTCATCTTATGCCTTACCCTTATAGAATAGGCTATATTTATGAAAGAGATCCTCTAGAGGCACTATGATATTTTAATAGCTTCGTATAAGCTTTTTATAGTAGCCAAAATGTCCTAGAAAGATGTGAATATCTTTTTACATTGAAAGAGTCTAAAGCTGAATTATGATGGCTATCTTCATAGGGTTAACAAGAAAACCATCCTTACAGATGATGTGCTTGAGCAATGTTCTAAAGGAGGTTGTGAAGATGCACTTATTTAGCTTTGAAGATATTTAGAGTTATCTATACCTCTTTAACATGAGGTGTAGATTGTCATAATGGTCCCTTATAAAGCCATATATAGTTTAGTCATCGAGATAGACTTGAGGGAACCTATAGATGAAGTCCTTGAAAGTAGTGAACACCACTTTAGAGAATACATATAACATAGTATTAAGTCTAAAGGACATCACATTATAAGAAAAATAACCCCATTTGGTTGTAAAAGTTTTCTTAGGCTTATCCTCCTCCTCAATCTATACCTAATGGTAGCTCAAAAAACCATCAGTGAAAGAATATATTTCACAGCCTGTGATGCCATCCAACATCTCATCAGTGAATGGGGTTGAGAATGGGTCTGTAACATAGGTATAATTCAAAATTTTAAAATCAACATAGATCTATATGCATCCATCCTTATTGATGATTATGATCATTAGACTCACTGATTCAGACTCTTGTAAGGGTAGATGATTTTGATGGCCAACATTCCATCAATCTCCATTTTTACCTTGGCATGGAGATTAGGGTTAATATTAATGGTCACTTCTTGACAAGCCTTATGTCATTCACTAGATTGATGCTCATTTTGATAAGTAAAGTGTAGGTGCCCTTCATGTCATGATATCTATGTGAGAATAAGTCATCAAAATCCTTTAAGAGATATATGTTTTGCACCATCTCTACCTCAAACTAGTAATCACTTATAGTGGTAATGTTTGTCTCACCTTCTATATTGATGTATAGTTTAGTGGTCATGAGTGACATGTGGTAGGTTTAATTCCTCTCTTGATGAGAATATTCAACTTGCCTTATCCCCTCAATAGTTTCAATTCAAAGATGATTTGGATATTTTTAGTCTAGGGAACTGCCATCCATAAGGTGCACAAGTTTCTGTCTTCTTGTTAGAGCCTTCCAATTTTTCTCCTTTAAAGTCTCAGAATCCTCCTCCCTTGAGTCACTATTAAGAAAATTGTCTTAAAATAACATGTGTTTATAACCTTTAATTACTATTTACAAACCTAATTCATATTTCTACCCTCACATATTTCCATATTGGCAAATTAGGACTTTGCATTATCCACTAATGAGCAATAGTGTTATTTAAGGTATGCACTAGTGATCCCATTATATCCATTTCCTAGGGAATGCATGCTTAAATGCCATGGACATATTTATCTATAGGATAAAACCATCCATATTTTGGGAGTACTAAAATCTTCCCTTTACTCAAAAAGAACATCATTTTCCATATTCTTTTTTGTGTATGGAACCCATTTCTTCTGAGTGTAATCAACCCTGATCAGTCCCATTCTAGTTGGCCTTGGTTTAGTTACCTACAATAGGTATTAACTTTATCCAATAGATTCATAAGACTCTTTGACACATCAATCACAGGTTATGTCAGTTGTATCAAAATCTAATTATCTATCCTCCCATTTGAGCACTCCTTAGTCACTTGGGTTAAGCTTCTCAATGTACCATGTCATGATGTTATAAATATGATTGATCTCATCTTTGAGATCAACAATTTCCACATATAGAGGCCCTTGATAAATTTATAGGGGGATCACCACAATCTCTACCATTATCAAAATTAATTTAACACTTCTTGAAGTGTGTGTCCACATTTTTAGCATGATACCATTGCCTCCTTAAGAGAACTATGTAGTTATCATGTTCTGCCAACTCGATTACCTCAAAGTTAGCTTGGAATTCAATACCTATAATATCTAAAATGGTTCTCTTCAAGATACTGATAGGTTGCACTTAGTTTTTTTTTCCATAAAAAATATATGAGGGGAGGGCTTTAAGGGTGACCATCCCATCTTATCTTAGGCTATTTTGGTCAGAATGTTAAAATCAGCACCCATGTCTACAAGGACATAAAAAGTATACCATACATCAATGGTGGAATTTACTAGTAGTTCTTGGTCATAGTTTATATTATAAGTATGCCTTACTCCATGTGCTCACTCCATATGTGGCATAATAACTTCAATCATCTAACGTGTAGCCTCCTCCTTTGGTTTCTTCCCTACATGCTCTAAAATATTTTTTTATAGAAAGGGAAACATCCCTTCAGATTATAAGAGGTATGAGATCTTAGTCAAATATTGTACTTTATCCTCCTGGTTATCTTGCCTCTTACATGAGGCACTTGCTTATGCATCTAGATCTCTAGTCAATTGGAGATCTCCCTCCAAATTTTATATTACACTCATGGTTTGTTTTAGGACATCCTTATATCATGATGGGTTAGGGTAGGGTGCAAATTTTATCTTAGGTTGCATTATACACTCAACATGGCTTGACTCACCATATTCTAAGTGTAGTTCTTTTATTAGTGTAGTAGGTGGTTATGTGGTGAACCCACTATAAGTCATAGTTTATAATTTATGTGTCTCCTTACAATTTTGATATGGATTGGGAACCTATTTATCCTCATTTTACTCATGCCTAACAATGGAGGCACCCTTATATACACCAAGCCAACCCTGAGTCAACTTTTTGTACAAGTTTAGGTAATCCTTGACTACATGTTATCCACCAAAATACCCACACATTAGGTACATGGGGAAGTCATGTTGGTAATGTTTAGTCAACTTGAACTTGTAAAATTATCATGATAGGAATCTTCCTCTACCACATCCTCCACCTTACTTGTGTGCACCTCACTAATTCCCATAGCCAATATTTTTCTAGTTATAACCTTCATTTCCTTGGCCTACCTATGCTCTGATTGTGGTCTCTGCCTATAAGACGCCTCTCTCCATATTTTTGTACATCTCATTAATGACTCAATAATCCATTATTAAATGATTATAGGCAACACACATCTTGAAATATATAGTAGTGTTCACCTAACTAGCATGCTACAATAGGGGTTAGTTCTAAGAGTCATGCATCGCATGACAAACTTCATAGCTAAGTAGTAAGTTTTCAACATTTATTCATGGGTAATTATTCTTGTTATGTCACTCCATCTCATAGTCAATACACCATAATCCACTACAAGCATCATGCATGAAACCAACAATCAACTTCTACAGTTGGGAATCTATTGACATGATATATGCCTCCATAAATGGGATGATCTTGATGTTGATATTGCCTACTACATCAGCCTTGAGTGTGGCTTCAAGTACTTCATGGGGGTCCCTAAAGGTCTTCATGGAAAAATATCTCCTAAAAGGTACTAATAGGCCCCAAACAAACTATTACACATATTTGCAGTCATGGATATCATATAGAATATTAGAAAATAGGGTCTTAAACCATGCATCATATAGATGTATGCTCTTAGATAGCCCTTGGTTGATTTCCTTGATCATTGTGATGTTATGTTCCTCAAACTTGGGAATATCAAATTCCTTCAAGAAATCCTCCTTCAATATACTGTAATCAACCATAGCCTAGTTCAGATCAAATTTTTGATACCAAGTTGGGCATGATCTAGTAAGGTGGTCATGAAATAATTCACCTTGTGCTTTAATTAGGTGATACCCTGAACATGCTATTGAAGTTCACACTTGAGAACATGTTCCATGACATTCTCTACACCACAATACTTAGACAAGTGTATCACCATTTCATAATAAATCTACTAAGGGGGTGGTGTTAGAGTCTAAGGCATTTACCCCCTAGATTATGTGTTCGAGGTGGTCCTCTAATGCCTCTAGTTTTAGGGTTAAACACTAACCCTATTGGTGTAGGTTTCATTGCCAAGCTCGATGGCATGGTAATTCTCACTTGTGGTGTCAGGCCACTTCTTATAATATATTTTCCAATCGACATAGATGAAATCCAATAAATGGGAATGCTTTCATATATGTTCTAGATTCCTAGGTTATCACTCATTAGCTTCATGGTATTATTGTTTAATTCCTAGTAAGGTATCACTTATTCGATCAAAAAGTCTCAGTTAAAAGATTGAAGTCTATCAAAGTTAATGTTGATAATAGGGTCAGTTATCACTCTTATATGTTCTAGTGGAGAATTTAATACATGAGCTTACACTTTAGGTTAAGAGGAGGTAGGTTATTATATTCCATCCTCATTCACGATATCTTGTAAGAACCCAAGGCATTTTGCACCCAACTATTAAGTTTGATCTCTTGATTCCTCATTTATTTCATCATATTGATATAGTTTAATGGATCCTTCCCCATGCCCTTCTCTCTCCCTATAGGTCCTCTCAACAGTTCTCGGTTCCATATCATCTATCATCTTGTGATTTTTCTTGTTAGAGTTCTTCCTTTAGATATCTTAGGTGTTAGGTTTCTCATCCCTTTCCATCTCACCTCACCTACACTTTCCCTTCTCACCTTTTGTACTTGATCATACGTGAAATGATTTTAGCCTTTCAATATTATGGTTTCAATACCATAATCCACCAAAAATTTCTTTCATTTGGTATTGAGACCTCTTATGAACATGCCCCTTGGTTCATGAAAGAACTCATACTCTTCTTTTTTAGGGTAAGGAAAGGTTGACACTATGAATTTCAACACATAGTTATTTAGCATGCCACTCCACCACTTATCTAAAATGTACATCTAAATATTATCTATCCTTTTAAGAATTTTTATGTGCTCCTTTATCCACTCAAAGCACTGGATATATATGTCTCGTAGAGGTGGTATAGGCAACCAAGCACTAGTACACATGTTCAAGTAGTTTGCAAAAGAGTACCTCATATAGAACATCATATAGGTTGGTATTCACTCATTCTCTTAGCTTTTATCCTTATCATGTAAAATGATTCCATACGACCTCTACGACCTCATATTATATCTCAAAAAAAAATGGAAAAATTGAAAAAATTAATAATTTAATTAATGGAAAAATTGAAAAAATGGGAATATTTTTTAGAAGAACGTATCATATTATATCTCGAAAAAAAATTTATGATCATAATCCAAGTGGAATTAGTCCTTTTCCTTCATTTTCTTCTCCAATTAGGCCTAATTAGCCCTCTAAGGCCTAGAAATAGAAATCATACTCCAGAAAGATCCACATATGTTAAACAACCTAAAATAATGTTATTAAATTTAACTAGGATAATACCATCCTTAATACCTAATTTGGGGTCCTCATAGGTTATGGAAGCATACAAACCATGAAACCACATTGCTTCTTAAGCTTATTTTGAGCATATTTGGGACTACCTTGAAAACCATGCCTAGTTTGGCCACATCCATAATCTCCCATGATTTTTTTTGAGATTTAATAGTTATTAAAGGTACCAAAGTACCTTATATAATGATTGGTAATTTATCACCTTTTTATAGCACATAAAAAAACCAAAATCATGATAAATATGGTTTTTAGAGCAATCCATAAAGGTGACATCAGCATCAAAATACATGGGAGTAATATCCAAGGAGTATTAAACAAAATAAAAGAGTTTTTTAGAGAAAAATATGTCAATTTTTAATGATTTGTAGGCCTTTATCTTTAAATTGGTGACAACTAGGGTTTTAGGAGGGTTAAATACTTATTTGGGATCTTAAAAATTATTCATAAAGATGGGATGTCTAACTGACCTCCTTCTAATTATAAAAACTTCTTATTAGACCCATTAAACTATCCCAAAAGTCTCATACTCCCATTAAAAGTGTGATTAATGACATGAGCACTTGAAGTTTATCTTCAAGTGGATTGCTCAATGTTTCTCAAGCCTAAGAGAGGTCTAACTTGAGTTATGGGTATCAAAACTCCTTCCCAATATTTTTAATAGCTCATAAATATCTTTTAAAAATCTATCCATGATTATACATGATCATTAAGTCCTCATTATCCTTGTATATGCTTAGGGTACATTGGTAAAGGTGTTGGGGTTTAAGAGCCATCTCCTCTTGTCTATCCCTCAAAGCCCTTAAAGTGAAAGCTTGAGTTTTTTTAACCCAAAAATGAATGGAAACCTCTTATAAGACATTTCAATACCTCAGAGTCCCTTCATGAGATTTAGAAACTTTCTTTCTACCCTTTTAGTTTAAGTAGATCCCTTAGGCCTCATAGCTTCCCTTTGCCAAAGAGTAGGCCTAGTTTAAGACAAAAAATTAGATATGTATATAATTTATCAAACATTGAATTTTCATGAAACTCTTTTTTAACTCATGAACACACTTTTTACCAATTTTCATAGCATAATAATATGAGCCTTTAGATCCCTCAAGTCAATAATTTCCTTCATGACTTGGAATGCCTATTAGTAACTATAGGGTTTTGGGCATAGATTAAGTTTAATGGTTTATAACCCAAATTTTCCACCAAATAATTATTTTTCTTGTCCTAAAACATATTATGAACTTTTTTTGTCTAAGTTAAACTCAAATTACCTCACTCCATGCTTTGTATTTCATTTTAGGCTTAAGATTGGCCTATCTCAACCTACATCCTTTATATATCCTTTTAGTGTCATGATTGTGTTAGGGTGTTCAAGCCTTGCATTAACTTGAATCATATTTGAACTTTTATATAGTACTAATTATGTTGTAACATCTCTATATCACCCTTGTATTCATATATTTAGGTTTGAGGATAACTTGAACTTCTTGCAGCTTGTAGGTGTATTGAGAGATAAGATTATATTTTATGAGTTTAGACCTCACCTTTAGCTCAATGAATTACTCATAGTGCTTTAATATGGGTATAATTTTATTTTATTTTTATAAAACACATTTCAAAACAATTCCCTACCTCTCCCTTAAGTCTGGTACTAAATCTAACCCTTTCTTGATAACCTATATATGCACGCAGGGTTTTGATTGTATCTAGTGTATTTAGACCTCATCCATTTCATTGATAACCTTCCCTAGGATCATGAAATTAGATAATGTTTTCACTTATTATTAAAATACTCTTCATATACCTCTTTGTCAAACTTTATTAATCTAAAAATAGGCCAACTCCCATAAAGTCCTGTAGGTGCTTGAGAAGATTTTGACTATGGTTTGATTACATGTTATAGAATATAGTCCTCAATCATACATAAAATAAAATCCTAATGGTCCATGAATGTTTATTACATCCCAAAATATTTTTTGAAGACCTTACCATCAATATTCATTCCTTAACTTATGTTTAAGAGCAACCCTACACCTGTATGCCTATAGGTGTTCATTAGAGTGTTTGACTATGCATTAGGTATTGAAAGTAGTCCTTCCACTTTCCATTGTTGTTTTAATAATATGAGACTTTGGGAATGGTTTATTACATTATCCATAGTGTTTTACAACATCTTAGAACACTTCCATCCATCTTCTACTTGATCTCATCTATATAATAGCACTTTAGGTGGGATTTTTGACTATGAACTCAGTTTATTGTCTTGTTTTCTTGACTACTCAAGTGGTCTAGTTACTTATAAAGGGTTGTATCCTATTTTCATCTATCTAAAGTTCTATATCCTATTTTAGAGTCTCCTTTTAGTGTTTATTAGGTCATTGGTTAGGTCTAAAAATGTGGACCTACAAGACCTAGTTCTGTAGGTCTTTACTTGACTATCTTAGAGCTACACTAAGCCATTATTTCACACCTATTAAGTTATTAGTTCCATAACCACTTAATATATTATAAACACTTCTCAATGATCATAGAGTCTCTAACTGAGCATCATGTCACCTTCAATTTACACTCATTGTTTATACAAACATGTACATAGTCAACTAATATATGAAATTGAGAATGGAGAATCTAGCTAGTTTTAAAACATTTGATGATTATAATAAGGTCAACAAGGAATTAAAGTACAATTAATACAAATAAATATATGTATCAACATTCTCCATGACTTTGAGTATCCAAACCTATATCTACAATCCATACAACATTCCATTGAATGAAAGAACTATGAATCTTAATTAGAATGTATGCATTAGATTCTTATCCTAAACCTTTATTCAATTCCATGCATATAATATAATCTAAAAATCAGTAACCATGACATATTAATGGTTCCTGATTCAAATTGGAGCCTCAAACTGCCATTAGATTGTTCACACATAGACTAGGTCTCCAAAGTAAGTACACACTAAGGTCATGTAAGAAGAAACACATGTTTAGGTAAAATAACATGGATTACATGAAAATTAGAGACATTATATGAACAATTAATCACTATAATCCTCTTAAGATTATCATCATGAATATTAAACAAAGACTTGCAACATAATCCACTAAAATAGTCTGTACACCAAGGCCTTCTCTCCCCAAGTGAAAGTAACTCATAGAGAATGATTTGGATGATGAAACCACCATGAAATGGATATAAAATATCAATAAAAAACACCATAAAATCCATTAATATCCATTAATTAATTAAGTGGATAAATATGTTCAATAACAAACCCCTCTCAAATGAATAGGCCATAATGTCATGTTGTCACTCTTAGCCATTGTTCATAAATAAGAGGCCACTACTATGAAAACCAATTACAATAATTATAATATTAATAGGACCCAAAAAAATATCACAAATTTCATCTCATTAGTCTCTCTCATCTATCTATATAGAGCACTTGAAAGCTTCCCTTCTAGAGCCGCCAACAAGATTGATATGAAGATAAAATACTTTTCTTCATTTTAAGACTTAAAACCTATTCAAAATCACCTTTTTGACCTTTTAATAGACAAATAAGGTATTTAAAATTATTTAAGATCAATTTCACCTTGATAATTATATTGATGGCCTCAAAATAGGCCTTTTTAGCACTAAAACTGTTAGAATCACTTCAGAACCATGTTGAAAATGCTGCAAAAAATAGCCATTAGATATTTCCATACCTGAAGAATTACATAATGTCCTTAAAAGTAATTTTTTTATTATATGGGTTACAAATTTTCCTTAGGAGGCCAAATTTCCAACACTTAGCACTATCTAAGGTTTATTTTTAAAATTTAAGGTAATTGTTTCATTTGTCTTGTGCTTGTATAAGCCTTTGTAGTGTTAATTAAAACATTATTCAAGCTAGTATAAAGGTCAAGAAGGTTATTTTAGAACATTTTAACTTAATTAATATAATTTATGAATTATTCCATCTATGCAATCAACCAAAAGGTGTCAAATTATTTTTCTAATGTTAACTCACTTTAAAACTTCTTATGCTTGGTTTTCAATCCAAAAATAGCATAATAGAAATTTTGCAAGGGAGTCAAAGAGAGTGGTATATTAATATATAATTTTTATTATAGATATTAGATCCTTTATAGGTATTTTATGGTGTAACAACAACTTCATCAGGGTTGTTTTCATAATGGACAAGTTTCATGGTAACTTAAGGCATATTTTTAAGGAAGATGGTAGGTTTTCACATTGGTTTAGGAATGTAAAACCAAGAATAAAATGTCATAAGGTGAATTTAAATTCTCCATAACATCATAAAAACTTAATTGATCCAAAATAAATCTCAATAATATTTAAAAACTCTAAAAATGATAAAAACCTAGTCAACTTCTCCATCAGGTCATTCACAGCTAAAGAAGGCCAACTTGTTTTGCATTTGTTAATGGAGGAGAGAGAGTGTTAGACCAAATGATATTATGGGATGTTAATGTCACTTATTCCATTTAAATACATAACATTATTTTTGTCTCCAAATCTTTCACCCTAGAAGAGATTATTCAAGTCTCTTCTAGATTTGGGAAACATTGGAACATTTTCAGGCATGTGGGTATACCTATAGAGGAAATGAACCTATAGATTTCAAGGGATAGCTCAATAAATGTATATATACATTAAAAAAATCTATATAAACTAGTTTTATTGAAAGTAAAAGAGTTAAAAATTACAAAAAGGAAAACTTACTCTAAGAGTGTTGATACACCAATATTATCTTCCATGTGGATATCATATTTTTATGCACAATACAATGAAATACATAACCCAATTTCAAGATCTAAGGGTTATAAAAAAAATATTAAAATTTATAGGTGAGATGAATAAAAAAACACAAGGTAAATTAATTTAATGGCATATTACACATTTTATAAATAGTCATACACTTACAACAATTTAACATACTTAGGCGCACTATACATGACCTATTAGACCAAGAAATATTACACAAGCATGAAGGATAAATGGGTATAAGGATGGAAAATAATAAATTTATATCACTATACATCACTTACATGCTTATAAAATTGTTTAAAAATATGAAAGAAATAGACTAGTAATAATACTTTAAAGGCAAAATGTGATATCAATCTAGTAGGGCTTTGTCATACATTATGGTTGATTTTACACTAGCCTAAGGACTATATATATAGAATAAAGGAAGTGAGAGGAGGATGGCTTTATCACTAGAAATAGGAATTGATCTTTTAGGAGTCTTCATCTTCAGTTGAAACCATCTTTGCAAATGATGCTCATTTGGGCCATTTGATTGATCCATGTCACCTTAAGTGGTTACACAACTAGCTTACTCTCTCAAAGATGCTTCCCTAATGGTTGCACTAGAAAAAAGAAATTAAATATTATTAATGGCATCAATAAATTACTCAAATGATATTCCATTTTTATATTTATCCTAATGCCAACAACTTCTCACTTGCTTGCTAAAGTGTGCAATGATGCAGTGAAGAGTCACATTCATTTTGTTGGCCTTAGAGAGGCATCACATGGAGTCTATGTGTATGGCCAATTTTTCCTTTGATTTACATTTAAAAAATTACTCAAATAAGGACCTAATCAATGGTGAAATAAACCCTCTGATTCACTTTGGTGGATGAAGAATGTGAACCCTTAGATCCTTAACCATTTGAATGAAGACCATTGATCTGATTGAAACCCACTATTTTAAATTCTAATTACTAATTCATCACCTTGAAGTTTAAATAAATATAATAGTCACTCTATGGGGTTCATTCCTTCATGGAATTTTCTCAAACCTTTTCTTTGGCATTTTCCCTAACAATCTTCCTGCAGACCCTTTTCTCTAAAAGAATTAACCTCTTGGGCCCCTTCTCTTTTTGGTATATTTACTATTGTTTCTTTCTTTTGAACTTTTTTCAAGTGTCCATTTGGAATTCATATAAAGGATACTTTTGTTCAGAATAACCTTTTAGCATTTTAATTTCACCTTTCTGAAAGCCTAAATATGCCCTTCAACATTCTTGACGTGTCCTTTTGAAAACTTGAAATGTAGCCTTCGAAAGAGAAAAAGACCCTTCATAATTTTGTAATGTGTCCCTTCGAGCTCTTTACAAAGAAACTTTTAGACTTTCTACAGGGCACTTGCATGAGAAATAATTCTTTTTAGAAAGATTATTTCAAAAAAATTTCCCAAAATAATTCCTTCAAAAAAGTTGAAAGAGCCAATTTTCTTTGGAAAAGTTGCAAAGGAAATTTCTTTCAAAAATCTTGTAATGTACCTTTCAAAAAACCTAAAATGTACCCTTCAGAAGAGAAAAAGACCCTTAGGCAATACTGTAAGTGTCCCCTCAAAAAACTTATTTAGGACACTTTTATGATGAAAAGACCTTTTCGAAAGATTGTTAGTGACCCTTTAGAAATATTGAAATGGACCAATTCTTTGAAATAAAAAACCCTTTGAATAAGTTGTAAAGGACACTTTTCCTTAGTAAATAATGAAGATGCTTTTTAAAATATTGAAATGTGCCCTTCATATTTTTTTGGAAGGACACTTCCATGAGAAAAATACCCTTCAAACTTTTTGTAGTGACCCTTTAGAAAGCTTGAAATGGACCGATTTCTTTAGACCTTTTGTTTTGGACAAAGAGTTCAAAAAAATTAATTTGAGACTTGAACAAAAAATTTGAAGCAAAATCTCACTAAAATAAATAACACTTGAGAAAAGAAAGAGAAAAATAACACTCGTAAAAGACTCAACAAAGGCTTTCAAAGGAAATAACACTTTATCTTTTTGTTGTGGGAATAAACCAATAAGGATGTTCTATTTAGCCAAAAATAAACATGCAAAACTTGGGTGTGAAAATTTTCTAACATTCTTGGTGATTCCAAGGGGAGGCTTTCTACTATGCCTAAGACTAGTTGCCTAAATCCTTTCATTAGGCATGGAGTCACACATATAGGCACTCAAGAATTACTTGAAAAGGCCCTTGGCTCAAAAAAAATATGATATTTGATTCACATGCACAAAGGTAAAGATGCACACCAAACAAAAGGAAGGAAACACACTTGTGTTACAAAGCACTTAGGGAACACAACAAAAAACCAAAGGAGAAACACACACCTAAACTAATATTTACAAAATATAGTTATAAGGACTAATAGTAGAGCCTTAGATGTATCCCATTCACAAGGATATGAAATTAATCTCCATTAATCTTGGTCAGTTAGAAATAATTGCTCTTTTTGCACTTGTTAATGATGTAAGGACCACTCCATAAAGTGTCAAACTTTGTATGTCTACCCAGTTTTGCTCTATCCTCATCTCATTTTAGAACCAAGTCACATTCATTGAACACTCTTGCACTTGATATTTTGTCAAAGGACTTCTTCATGAGTACTTGGTTGTGTTCCATGGCCTTGTGTGCATTATCTCTTACATCTTGTAGTTACATTAGTTCTATCAACCTGACTTCTATTGAAGTATTTTCAAGTAGTTCTAGCTGATATACAAGTTCTAGAGCAATGAGTTATTTAGATATGAATAACCTATCCTCTCTCTCACAAAGATATTATTACCAATTGATCTCTCAGGAGTAATCATGTCATCCCATAAGGTTGTCTTCAACTTATTTTTCCATGCTCTTTGATTTTTCTCTAATGTCCTCTTGATGATCTTGATGAGATTCTTTTTAGTAGATTTAATGAACCCATCACCTTGAGGGTAATAGTTGGATGAGGTACTCAAGTAACCTCCATTCCTATTTGACTAATCAAAAAATTTAGTACTTATGAAAATAAGTGCATTATCAAAAATGATAACATGGGGAACTCTAAATGCTATTATGATGTTCTCATAAAACTCTAAGATAGCATTTTCAATTACCTCCTTTAATGTAACAACCTCTACCCACCTTATGAAGTAGTCACTAACAGTTCATATCTATTTGTGTCTAGCACTTGATGGAGGGTCGATCAAACTAATGAAATCAAGGCCCCATTGCATGAAAGTTATGTCTACTTGGATAGGATTCAATGGAAGGGATGCAAGCTTCTATTTGCCTATAGAGAATGCACATTGAGGAAACTTTTTAGCCTAGTTGTAATAGTCCTTAAAAATACTAGGCCAATAATAACTAGACCTCATTATCTTTTTAGCTATTGTCTTAGGAGAGAAATGACCTCATCTATACCATTATGAAAATTTTCTAGTAGCATATCAAATTGATCACTATTAACACTCCTCAACAACACACCATTCATGTTTTTCCTAAAGAGAAAAACATCTAAAATATAGTAGGGAATGGTCTACAATCTAAAATACCCTTTTTGATACTTGTTCAAAACATTGGGGCACTCACCATTTTAAAAGAAACTAATGATGTCTTATGTCTAGCTTTGAACATGTATGTGATTAACTAGTTGGGGTTGAATCTAGTTGATCAATAAATCTTCTTTTATCTCCTAAAAATATGAATCTAAATGCTCACATAAACATTTTCCTCTTACCAAGCTTGTCTCCTTAATATACACATCATACTCCATCAACTTTGTAATCCACCTAGCTCTCTTTTCATTAAGGTCTTTTCTTAGGAAAACTTTTTGATGCTAGGATGAGAAAACATGATATGTATCTTTTTGTTTTAAATAATGTGTATAAATGTTTTCAATCCTCTTATCATTATTAGAGCTTGCTTCTTAAAAAATTTATACTTGACCTCATATTCTTCCAATCCTTGGCTAAAGAATGCAATCAGTTTCTCTACCTCTTCATCATTCTTTTGCATAATCATAGATGAGATTATATTAAGATTATTAAAGTTATAGGGTATGAAATATTTGAAAAATTAAGGGTTTAAGAGAGTAGGATATTTTACAATTTCTTACTTGATTGCCTCAAAACTACTCTTACCTTCCTTTTTCAAAACAAAAGCTTGGTTCTTCTTGAGAATGGATATGATAGGATTTACCATAGTTGCAAAGATTGAAATAAACCTCATTAAAAATTTTATTTTCCCCAAGAAACTTTGAAGTCCTTTCTTATTTTGAGGCAAATACAAGCCTATAATAGCCTCAATCCTCTTTGGATCAATAGACAAGCCTTATTTTGAAATAATATGACCCAATAACCTACTTTCATGGATAACAAAGATGCACTTTATTAGATTAAGGGATATTACATAGTGCTTATATTTATCAAACACTTACCTTAAATGTTCCATATGATCAATAGAATCCTTTGAAAAAATAGTTATATTATCAAGGTACACAAGTAGAAACTTATCAATCAAACCTCTAAAAGCCATGTCCATTGCCCTTTGAAATTTAGCTCCAATATTAGATAAACCAAAATGAATCTTATTATAGATAAAGGTCCCCAATTTTATAGTGAAGGCTATCTTTAACTGATCCTCTTCATTCACTAGTATTTGATTGTAACCTGAATAACCATCAAGAAGTGAGAAGCATTGAGAACCCGAAATAACTTGCATAATTTGTTCCATGGAAGGTAGTAGATAACGATCCTTGAGAGACACTCTATTAATATCTCAAAAATCCACAAATTTTTTTATCTCTCCATTCTCCTTTCAAGTAGGTAAAAGATTAGGCACCCAATAAGAGTGTTTGATAGAAAAAAATAATCTTAGACTCAATCAACTTGGTCATCTCTTTCATCATGAGTTCCTCTATCTTAGGATTGATAGGCCTTTGTTTTTACCTAACTGGTTTATCTCCAAGTTATAACTAAATGGTGTGATGAGCTATACTTGGATCAAACCCTTTAAAATCTTTGTATTCCTAAGCAAATATGTCATGGAACTCTTTGTATAATTCAATAAAGGTTTGCCTCTCAGATAGAGAACATTTCTTACCAATTTTCAAAAGCTTGTCCTTGTAAATCATGAATATCTCATAGTTCTCTTATTTTGTTAAAATTCTCACTCTTTATTTATTATTTTGATCATATTAATTTAAAACACTCTTCAAATTACTTATCCCCTTAATTATGTTGTTTGTCTTTAGCTGAATAACTTGTTCTTCATATTGATCATGCAGTTTCTTTTAGTTCCTCAAGGAGAATCTTGCCTCATTATATAATAATTGTGCAATGTGTTCTTAAATTTAAAAAACCTACCATAATAATTAATTATATAGAATATAAGGCCTCACAATGAACTTGATATGAGAGTGATCTTTCTCCTTTCCTACATCAACAATTGCATCAAATTGTGCTCCTATGGCAGCCAATCTATCAACATGTTTATTTTAATCCCTTGGTATGAGTTGTATGTTGAAGTCATAAAAGTATTAAATTAGGTCCCATACCCTATTCTTGTAGGAAATGAGCAAGGGATTCTTGGTTGTAGCTTGATTTCTCACTTGATGGATGACCAATTCACTATCCCCATAAACTTTTAAATTCTTGATCCCTCTCTTCTTTGCCCATTAGAGGCCATGAACTAAGCCTTCCTATTCTACCAAATTGCATGTGAAACTAAAGTGGAATCTATGTGAGGAGTAGTATTGATTATTTAATGGACAAACTACCATAACACTAGCTCCTGCGCCTACTTTTCTTCTTGAGCTATCAAAAAACATTCCACATATTCCTTCAATGATCTAATCCAAATATTCAATATATGAAAAAATACCCTTAAGTTAGGGAAACACCATATAATACTCCTTTATGAATGAATAAATCCACAATGTCTATTTAAGGGGACAACCTCCAATATCCTCTTACAATAAAAGACTCAATGCTTACTTGATATCTTTACCATGATAATCATCTCCTACATATATACATCTATCTAACCCATGGATGGGTAATCTCCTAATCCAAATGTAGGCCAACCATTACCCAATGTACTAATTCCATAAGTTACTTGATTATGCTAATATATTGTACCCATATAACTATCTAAGGGTATGTGTGCCACATGTCAACATCTCCATCAACCCATAGTCATTAATATATCATATCCCTAGGTACATAGCATTACTTGCCTCCTTGACATGTTTCATCCCTGAAATATAGGAAGAAACCAAATAATGAGTGTGCTTCAAATCATAGCACACTTGTCTCCAATCTCGATCATCTAGCCATCTATATGTGATCTTGGTAGGTTATATCTCTCCAAGCTAGTTTCCAAATTCCATTGTGCTCCTTTGACTTCATTCATGATCATAATAGGTATTATTCCATGCATAGTCATAGTGATTTCCCCATTCATTCCATGTGCCATAGTATTTTTTCTTTGGATTCCATACATATCTATAATTATTGGAAATTTTATTTCATGTATAAATAAAATGATTGTTTTTATGACACTTCTTCACCTGTTTCCATGATTGTTTGCTCTCATGATGATGTGGGTGTCTATATACCTCAATTTTTCCAATATTTTTACCTTATCCACTTTTGCTTCTACTTAGTCCACCTTTTCATTCTTTGTCTCTTGAGTAGATGAAGTGTTCATTTGTAGTGTGTTTTTATCTATATCATTTGAATCTTCATCATGGTCTTCACCACCTATTTTAATCTCATCCTCATGATCTACCTGGATTGTTATTGGTGCCTTTTTCACTATGATATCTTGTAAAGTGATCTTATTTTTCCTATACCAAAACTTCATGAATTTTTTTTAAATATTAATATTATTGTTCCCAAAGTCTCTAACCATGGATATACAAGAACTATATCCACATCATCCATATCAAAAGCATAAAAATGTGAATGCAAAACATATTTTTTCATAATGAACTTCAAATATTTAAAAATTTAAATATTATTACCATCTACTTGAACCTCTTGCATATTATTTATTTGAACATGTAGATGCTTGGCCACATTCATGTTAATGAAGTTATACTTTTTGGTAAGGTGTATGGACACAACCATTTTCTTCTTTTGAATGCATCCATGAAATTGAAAAATTGACTCAGATTTCTTTAGAGCCAAATTATTTAAACCATTATCTTCTTCTTCTTCTTCTTCTTCTTCTTCTTCTTCTTCTTTATCATTATTTTCTTAATCTTCTACATCCTCTTTTTCTTTTATACCCCATCGATCTAGGAAGATTTGTTCCATTGCTTCCCATGAAGAAAATTGTTGTGCAAAGCCTAATTTATTACACCACCAATGTTGTGTAGGCCCAAACAAAGAAAGAGATAATTATATTTTCTATTAAATTGTTTTATTATTATTCTCCTTAAAATTGAGCCACCATTCTCTAGCATCAACATCATCGTCCCTTGAAAATTTTTGCAACTCCATGATCGACAAAAAAATAGGGTTCATGAAACCTAAAATCTCAATAAATCCTATAAAACTGATCCAAAAAGTCCCAAATTTTTACTGTATATTCATATTATTATATTGGAACCATAGCCAAAAGTTTGTGAAAATTTTCACAAATTTAGACCTTTAAATTCAATATACTAAAAACCATAAAATTTTAGCAAATCACTCAAAACAACTTAAATTATTTTGAAATATTGACTTTACTTCTACTATATCTTCTTACATCTCTAGTTAAAATTTAGAATAAAATTCCTTATATTTTGGAAGATACAGTGAAATTATTATAAAACCTAAAATAGCAATAACTCCATCAAAACTAATCAAAAGATCTCAATTTTTTTATTGTGACTTATTTGAAATATTATCAACATCCACTAAATAATTTGTGGAATAATTAACAACCAATAAAAAGTTATTTATGATTCAAAAAAACTAGGGTTTCACTCCACACAAATTGCCCAAATCAAAGCTCTGATACCACTTGATATGATTCAATATATGAAAAAATACCCTTAAGGTAGGGAAATACCATATAATACTCCTTTAAGAAGGAATAACTCTAGAATATCTCTTCGAGGGGAAAACCTCCAATATCCTCTTACAATAAAAGACTCAATGCTTACTTGATATCTTTACCATGATAATCATCTCCTATATATAGATATCTATCTAACCCATGGATGTGTAAGCTCCTAATCCCAATGTAGGCTGACCATTACCCAATGTATTAATTCCATAAGTTACTCCATTATCCTAATATATTGTACCCATATAACTAATTAAGGGTATGTATGCCACATGTCAGCATCTCCATCAACCCATATATATTAATATATCATATCCCTAGGTACATAGCATTCAAGTTCATGGTCTTCATTAGTGAGTGAAGGGATTGAAACATGTGTATACAATAAAATACCAAATAAATTTCTTATATGAAAGTATATGGATAAATTCCATGAATTTTAGTGCTATATTTATCAAGGAAAATATCAAAAATACCTTCAAGTGGGGAGGATAATTTACCATCCATGACACCTTCTTCTTTGATGATTAGACAATTTTGATTTGAACTTGTCTCCATGTATGGAACAATATGAAACCTTGTTAAGGGTTGGATCCTTATAGTCACCTTGATTCTATATCTTATTTTTAAATCTATAAAATACCATTTAGTATAAATGTATGCTCCTATCTTAGCCATAAAGTCCCTTGACAAGTAGGTAGTTAAATGGGTTAGAAGGTCTACCACCACAACATCTTGTATAATGGGGAAACTTGGGAAACCAAGTAGAACGATTTTTAAACCTCTGAACAATCACACTATCTCGGTTGTATTCCCATAAATCTACAACACAAATTTACTATGTAGTTCATACTTTAATCCCAATTTATCAGCCACCATCTTAGGCATGATAGTTGTACTAGTTCCACTATCTTCATACAATTGTGAACCAACTTGTCTCCCACAATGAGTGTCAGGAAGAAGGATGGAGGATTTTAATATTTGGTGGAGGGATCTAATACATGACTTATAGAATTGGAAAGGGACATACTATTATGTTTTGAAGATTGAGGGGCTACATGAATGTTTTCAAGCTATTCTTGTATGATTTCCTTCTGACTAAGCATATGCAAGAATTCCTAAATAGATAAACTTGTCTTGGTATTCTTCAAAGAATAAAAAATGTTTAGAGTTGAAGTATTCACATTTTATTAAATTATTTAAGGTAGTGAGGGAGTTGAAACCTATTGCATTTTAAGCTTGAAAACCCTACTTGCATTTTGACTTTGTTGAGGAACATGACTGGTGGTAGGTATTGCACTAGGATTCACACTTTGTGGCCTTGGAGGGGAATCACTTGGAGTCACATGTACTTCTAGAACATCTCCAATATCTCTCTTCTTGTCTCTTTTGTTGGCTTCAATTGATGTACTTTGATTCAACACATAATCATCCTTTTCTTTAAATTTTATCATACCTATACTTTGGCATGAATATCCATTTAAATAGGATTCACTTCTTTTGATGTCATGTAAGGAGTAGTTTCTTATTGTTCCACCAAATCTTTTTCATTTTCTTCACCATCATGTATAAACTAACCTTGAGGTTATCCCCATTATTATAAATGATCCTCCCCTTGGACTAGGTTAGAATGCACCAGAACAATAGCCTTCATAGAAGGAGTGGAATTAGGATTATAGGAATTGGGCTACCTATTGAAACATTTTTGACCTTATCCTCTTCCTTGGTATTTGTATTGGGTTGGAGCTCTATAGCCTTGCTGAGGATATTATTGAGGGTTAGGTGCAGTACTTGCCTAGAACTAAGTTTGCTTGAGCTGAGCTCATAATGACTAGATATCTTCATCTTTATCCACAACATTATCCATCTTCTTAGGAAAATCTCTCATCTTGACATTAGTGTTAGGAACTTGTGATATGCTTGGAGATTAAACTTAACTATGAGATATGAAAGGCATGGAAACTCTTGGAGGTAGATTTCTAGCTTATATCAAGCTATTATTAGCTTTAATAGATATCTCATATGTGTCTGTCAGAGTGAATACTCCCTTTAACTATAACATAACTACCACATCATTACCAATACCCTTGAGATAAATGGGGAACATAAAGCTTGGAGGTCTCATGAAAGGTGGAAACCTATGACATGTCTTTTGAAATATTTCATTAAAATCTCCCATGGATTAATTAGGACCTATATTTATCATGTTCAATTAATGGATCAACAAAGTATGGTCACTCTTATTCTCAAATATAGTTACTAACAATTCCCCAAATCCATCCCAACTTGTAATGCAACCACCTTCCAAATTCCTATACCAGTCAAGTACCTTACCTCTTAGAGGCATGGTAAGCAATCTAATGGCTATGCTAGCTCAGGTGACATTATGGAAGTTACATAAATTTTAGATGTCCCTAATATGCTCAGATGGGGTAATATGAACCTCTCCATTGAAACTATGGAGACTCTTGGTAGCATTGGGAGGAATAGGCTCCTATGTAGGAAGGTCAATTGGATTTTGGGTATTAAAGGCTGTGAAAGGTTTTTAACTATCTATTTATCATATTTTTTTTTAATCTCCTATCTCTTCAACTTCTTATTCTTCTTGTTAAAAACCTCCTTGTCTAGGATATCTAAGCATTAGGAATGGTTCAGGGTGTTGTTCTTCAAGAAGAGCTTCAACTAAAGGGGTTTGGTCAAAAATCCTATATGACCTAATGAGGACTATGAAGTAAAATGTGGGAAAATTGATCTACAACTAGAGATTCACACCTTTTGGAGTTTCCAAATTTTGGATTAAGAATATTTATATAACCTTAGGATTATCAAGACTAGCATTCACCTTAACATGTAAATAATTGATTCCACTAGGTGTGCCAGAATTGTTGTGTCCAAATATTGCACCCTAAAGAGAGTATTTAGGTCTCTTCTAGATCTATTAAAAGTTGGAAAATTTCCAAGTATGTGGGTATACCTATAGAGAAAATGAACCTCTATATTTAAAGGGATAGCTCCTTGAATTTATCTCTATAAAACAACTTATGTCTAAACTAGTTTTCTTGAAAGGAAAAGAGTTAGAAATTACAAAAAATGAAAACCTACTCTAAGAGTGGTGATACACCAAGATTATCTTCCATGTGGATATCATACTTTAATGTATAATACAATAAAATTCATAGACCAATTTCAATCTCTAAGGGTTCTAACATAAATATTTTAGTATAGAGACGTGCCTCATAAAAAACCACAAGGTAAATGAATTAAAATGTAGATTACACATTCCAAAAATAGCTATACACTTACAATAATTTAAAAAACTTTTATGCACTCTACATGACCTATTATACCAATAAATATTACTTAATCATGAATGATAAATGGGTATAAGGATGTAAAATCATCACTTGCTATCACTATATATCACTTACATGCTTAGACATTTATTCAAAAACTTAAATTAAATAGACTAGTACAAATAATTTTAAGGAAAAATGTGATATCAATCTAGCAGGGCTTCACCATATACTCTATGATTGTTCTTACACTATCCCAAGGGTTCTATATGTAGTAGAAAGGAAGCGAGAGGAGGAGGCCTTCAATACCAAAAAGAGGAATCAGTCTGTTAGTAGTCTCCATCTTTAACTGCAACCATATTTGCAAATGATGTTAGTTTGAGCCATCTAATTGATCCATGTCACATGAAGTGGTTACATAGCTACCTTTCTCTCTCAAATATGCTTCCCCAATGGTTACATTAACAAAATAAGATATTTTTGAGCTAAGTAATGGTATCAATTGGTTATGTAAATGAAATTCTACTTATTGTAGATTCATCCTAGTGCTAATAGCTTCTCACTAGCTTTCTGAGGTGTGAAACAACATAGGGAAGAGTCACTTTCATTATATTAGCCTTGGAGAGGCATCACTTGGAGTTTACATGTTTTCCTTTGATTAGCCATCAAAAACTGACTCAGATCATGATCTGATTAATGGTGAAATGAACCATCTGATCTGCTTTGGTGGATGTATAACGTGAGCCCTTAGATCCTTGAGAATTTGAATGAAGACCATTGATCTAATTGGGACCCACTATTTTAAACACAAAAATATAGTTTATCAATTTGAAGTTGACATCCATATAACTGTCACTCTACTAGGATCATTCCTTTGAGGCATTCTTTTGATCCTTTTCTTTGTAATTTTCCTAGACAATCTTATCATAGACCCTTTTCTATGAAAGAATTAACCTCTCAGACCCCTTCTCTTTTTGGTATATTTAATAGTGTTTCTTTATTTCAAAATTTTGCAAGTGTCCCTTCAAAATTTGTGCAAATGTCCCTTTTGACATTATATGAAGGACGTTTTTGTTGAGAATAACCCTTCGGCATTTTAATTTCACCTTTTTGAAAGCCTAAATATGCCCTTTAACATTATTGAAGTGTCCCTTCAAAAAAATAGAAATGTACCTTTGAAAGATAAAAAGACCCTTTAGAGTTTTTTAAAGTGTCCCTTTGGGCTATTTACAAAGGACCCTTCAAACTTTATGAAGGGAACTTACATGAGAAATAATTCCTTTCAAAAAAATTATTTTGGATAAAATGTTTGAAATAATTCCTTCAAAAAAGTTAAAAGAGCCAATTTTCTTCAAAAAAGTTACAAGGGACATTTATTTCATAAATATTTCAATGTAACTTTCAAAAATCTTGAAATGTACCCTTCGAAAGAGAAAAAGACCCTTTAATAATTTTGTAAGTGTCCCCTCAGAAAACCTATTTAGGACACTTTTATGAGGAAAAGAACTTTCAGAAAGATTGTTAGTGACCCTTCAAAAATATTGAAATGGGCCAATTCTTTGAAAGAACAAACCCTTTGAAAAAGTTTCAAAGGACACTTTTTCTTAGGAAAGCTTGAAGATGCCTTTCAAAAATCTTGAAATGTGCCCTTTGGACTTTTTATAAAGGACACTTCCATGAGAAAAAGACCCTTTAGAATTTTTGGAGTGACCCTTCAAAAAGCTTGAAATGGACCAATTAATTAGAAAATTTTATTTCAAACAAAAAGTCTAAAATAATTAGTTTGAGACTTGAACAAAAAACCTGAAGCAAAACTTCATCGAAAGAAATAACACTTAAGCAAAGAAAGATCAAAATAGGACTTGAAAAAGACCTAACAAAGGCTTCTAATGGAAATAAAACTTGGTATTTTTATTATGGGGATAAATTAATAAGGATGTTTCACATAGCTAAAAATAAAGATGCAAAACTTGGGTGTGAAAATTGGCTAACAATTATTTCATATATACATGTCCTATGTTTTATGAATAATCACTAAGAAGTTAATTGCTCTAAAACCCTAGTAAAACCCATGAGCTCAGTTTCCTCTTATTTAAAGAAACTTATGAGATCATTGTTACAAGAGAATAGTTTTATGAGCTATTTAATGGTCTGAGATACCCTCCTAAATAATATTCAATCAAATTATCAATGCATATAATAGTAAAATATGCAGGTACATGTCTACAGGTTTTGAGAAGATGGTCATTTTGATACTCTTGAGAGTTTTGAGGCTTAGAAAATGGATAAATAATATGATATACATTATTAATATCCCCCATATCTAATTCCATGTTCTCTAAAATTTTTATTAATATCCCAATGGTATTTCTAGTATTGATCCCACCTATCGGTCCCAAATGGAGGAAACACAATCCAAATAAGGCAAACATGTTTGATGATTTAGAGAGTAATACATCTAAATTAAGGTATGAATAACTCATAGATAGGTGAAAATAATGATAAATAATCATCCTATTATTTAAAAAAAAACATCCGTTATCATTTTTGTCAATAGGTTACATGTGGTAGACCATGAAAGCCACTGGGCTAAGGTTCTTTGGTAAGTCTTCAAGCATGAAGAGATAAGTAATAGGATTGTACCCAAAAATTAAGTATAAAATAATTTTGGGATGTTAAAATTGGTGGTAAATATTAATAAAACCCTCAATATTCCTCAAAATATCTTTCAATGATAGATATTGTACAAAACAAGGCATTCATACATACACAAGTAGACTGTGTCAAGTTTGTCATTAGTAAAGAGAATTTATTGATGATTATTGATTATTTTATAATTTTTAAAAATAATTAAGTAAAAAAATATGATATATACTTTTCCATAGACAATTAAATCTTTGAATAATAGAGTAATAAATATTATAACAGGGCATTAATAAGGTTTAAACCCAAAATGCCCACATACAGACCTATACCTAGAAAATAGAAGCAATGTGAAATTTTTGTGTTTAGATTAGAGTATTTATTGACAATGTAGGATTTAATATATATTATTTAGGATTGATAAAATTTCACATTTATAAATATCAAGAGAGATCATCATATAAATCCAAGATCCTTGAGAAAGAGTATTATGCTTGTAGAAGGCCTAAGCAAGCATTTTTACCTTTAGAATCAACCTTGAGTAAAAAAATAATATGAATTAGTTTAATATTTATTTTAAATTATTTTTAATATTTAAATAAATATTTTAAAAATTTGGTAAACCCGACACTAACCTTCTCCAATAATAAGTCTGTAGTGGTCTCAATTTTGCAACGTGCATCTACAAGCCTACATACAAAATATGAGGAAAAGGTGCAATTTTTTATTTGAGAATGAATTATTAGGTATTTTTAGGGTAATAATTCAATTAATAATGTTTAAATAGTGATTTTAACACTTTATATGATGAATAAACATCATAAGAAGGTCATTAGGGCTATAGCCATTATAATGCCTCCAAAGCCTTGTTATGAGTCAAATCCAGTTTGGAGAGTTTTGATAGGATAAATTAATTTTAAAATTATATATATAACTCATATTATATGTTTTATACCTTATTAAATCATTTACAAACCAAAAAAAATCATGAAAGAGGTTTTTTCATTGAAACAATCCTCTCAAGGTGCACTTACCAGCTTGCAAGCCTGAAAAGGTAGATTTTATCATGTGAGAAGTTGGAGGATAAGATTAATACCAAGTTAAAATAATTGATGTTAATAAAAATTTTATACTCTAAATTTATGGCATTGGTTGATCAGTTGAGGGCATGTACTTTATGAATCATAGTTAAGAGTGTAGAGACCTCAAAATTGCCAATTAACACTAGAAAACATTTGATGAATGGGATTGGTCTTATAAGTGGATTATAATGGACTATAAATGACTCAAAAACATATGATTTACATATATAGTTACCATGATAATTTTTTTTAGTTATATCCTTGGCACGTGTGGAAGAAAATATAATAAAATGGCCTAAAAAACTATATTTTATGCCTATTTACAAGTGTTTGAGTGATTAAAGTCTTCCAAGTATGTTGAAGAAGGTTCATAAAAAATAAAAAAGTTTAATGACCTTATATAAACCACTATAATAAGTATAAATTATATAATTATATGTTTAAATTATCTAAATAAAAATATGTGAAGATTGTCTTCTTGGTTGCATAAAGGAACAAAGTTGTAGACTTTCTCAAGATCACAAATGTCATAAAGAAATCCCATTACATCCATGTAGACATATCATGACATCCTTGAAAGTATTTATAGGTTCCATATAATCTGATTTCAATGTATACATATAGTTTTGGAATAATATTACATAGACAACATAGTGATGTCATGTTGTTGAGGGTATTTAAAGAAGCATAATAGCCTTTACTAAATTTTCAAACCTATTTCAAGATAAATATACTATTTAGGAATAATAAGATGGATTAAATCACCTATAAATTCAAATTTGGAATAATCAAACATGAATAATACTCCAATACAATCCTCAAGCCTATTTGAAGTTTTATTACAATAATTGTTTGTAGCCTTCTTCAAAATCCCTACTAATATGGTATGAAGAATAGTCCATTGAAGATGGATATGAGAGTAAATAGAGGTTATTTAACCTTAAATAAGACATATAAGTATTTAAGAAGCTATGGTGGTATTCTTCAAACAAGGATCAGACTTGGCATGTGAGATATACTTATTTTATTTCCTTCCTTTGGATGAGACAAATTTTGAGAAGAAGTTATAGGTCATAATGACAAGGATCATAGTAATAGGAGGTATAAGGTTAAAGTTTCACTCTCGCAAGGTGAAAGAGGTATTTAAGATCCAATACATTTTTAATAATATTCTAAGGAGGTCAAGTGTGACATGTGTCAAACTAACAACTTGTAAATCCTACATCCAAGAAGAGGCAATTTTAAATGAAAGGATGAGTCATAAGAGTTATATAATAATTTATACACCACATTTGATGATATAATAATAAAACCAAGCAACACAAATTTAATACAAATAATTATACTATTTCTTCACCTTTTCTTCAATTTATAACTAGTTTGATGATGGATGGTAGCCATCATGGAATCTTGACACGTCCTCCTTATCTCTCTCTTCTCCTTTATTTTATAAATTTATCATTGACTTGAATGGAAACCATCATCTAATTGAGTATTTAAAATACATTCTCTTTTTGTAAGCCTCTTGAAATAATAAATGACTAAGTTATTCCTTCTTCCATGACTATATTCAGTGTGTCTTCATGAATAGTTGATCTTATCAAGTGATGAACTAGTTTTCCTTAGTTGTTTGTATTATTTACTCACCTATATAGAGTTGTAAGTCTCTTTTTCAATTTATATTTAGTACCATAGTATAATAATTCATTAGTTATTAGTGGATATCATTTTAACTATTACTTATTTGTTGAATTTGAAGGCTCTCTACAAATTTTTTATGTAATAAGATTATATTAGGAGTTGTGTAGTTTTATATCAGTCCTATTGTTCATTAGTGAACCTAAAAAATGAGTGGTAGTGGTTAAGACATTTGGTGTATCACCACTTTTTATTTTCATGGTTTTATATCTCTCTTTTCTTTATAGTTTAGTAGGTGTAGTTTTAGTCTTAAGTGTAAAATCAAGTGAGACATCCCTCTCTAAAGGTTCTCTTTATTCATGGGTCACCCATAGACTTCGAGAGTTCCAATTATGTCAATTGGGTAAAGAGGTCCTAAAATAAGCCTATTCAAGGGTGCAACTCAAAGTGACAACATCTCCCTTGTACATTCACTTCACATTCGATTTAGGTGAAAATCCCATGATGAACTTCTTGATATAGAAACATCTATCCTTTTAATACTATGAAACATAATTCAAAAGCTTTGTGAATTACTCCCAGTACTCATTTACTGAGAAATTCCCTTATTTTATATTTTGTAAATATGTTAATGTTGGATCCAAATATAACTAAGGTATCTATTAGGATCTAAATATAATTACAAACTACTCCCAAGTGGTGTTAGTAATAGTGGATTCAACACCTATTTCTAACTTCTTGTTGGCCCACCATGTTTTTACTTCACTAGCTAGTTGGTAGGCTCCCGAAAATGCCTTGGTTAACTTGATTAATTTTGAATATTGAAATATTTATCCATGTATGTAAGTTAGGATTAATCTCCATCACCAAAAACTATACCATAAAATTTGGGTGAATTCACTTTATTTATAACTTGTGCAAGTTTTGTAGCTACTTGAGATCTTGCTACATGTTTTCACTCATCATGCCCCTGATCTTGAGGCTCTTCCTAACTAGATAGTTTTTCCTCTAGAACCCTTTTTTCATTTTCCTCCTATATTACATGATATTATAAATCTATATTTGTGAATATGGATCTACATTCATTCATGACAATGAGCATTTCATCAAGTTCAATAACTTATTTAGATGTTATCTAGTTAAGATCAACTAGAGGGTTCTCATTAGACATCCCATCATAATTTGATCTATCTCATACCATTATCCTTATTGAAAATATGAGAAACAAAATAATGTTAGTTGACTCATAGAGTATAATAATTTAAAACTTTGATCTGATACCATAATATTACAACCCCACAAGGATACTAAAACTTACACATTTTTTTCCAATATTTTATTCATAACCTTTTCCATTAATTATCATTATTTTTCATTGTTTGAAAATTAAATGCATCTATAATAATAAATGTAAATATATATATATATATATATTAGTGTACTTTTATAAATTTCATTCTATTATGCATTACTTGAGGAAAATTATCTTTTATTATATTCTAAATTGATCACATTCTAACCAGTGGGTTATATATACATATATATATACACACACACACATATATATATATATATATATGTATGTATGTATGTATATATATATGTATGTATGTATAAACAACCCACTGGTTAGAATGTGATCAATTTAGAATATAATAGAAGATAATTTTCCTCAAGTAATGCATAATAGAATGAAATTTATAAAAGTACACTAAAATAATCCACATTTATAGATATACATAAATTTACAGTCTATATTATTTAAAACTAAGATATAAAACCACTATTGTATTAAATATTTATAAATTAGACTATACAGTTTATTAGATTTCTTTAATGAATAAAAAAGTACACATGATAGAATGTAAAATAATTAATATTAGCCTCATAAGATAGATCTAATATTAATGAAGAATACATGAGTAATATTCCAATATGGTTGACCATTTGAAGAGAGGGAGCACATCATAGGGGTGATTTTACTTTGCCCACATACCACTAGTATCATACACACCTTCCCACTAGGAGTGGCCCTACCCTTCATGGAGGGGTAGATAAAATCAATGCATATATCAATAATTTACCTATAACCTATGTGTTTTACAATCACTAATACATGAAAAACTCATACAAACCATGCAAAACAACCCTCTATCTAATATGACATCATGCATACAAATGTAAACTATAAGCATAATGGAATGATAATATCTTAGCTATAACATTAATTTGGCCAAAGTTTTCATTAGAGAATTGATATTTCCCATGTATCTAAGTCAATCCCACACACATACTCTTTTCTAGTGAATAAAATCTACCAAATTATATCATATGATAGGTATATATATTTCATGATAATAAACTCATATACCTATCACCTACTATCAAATGAATGAAACATGGTGAAGTATCATAAAGTAATTTCAAAGAATAATAAATATATATTTTTTTTTATCATACTACCACTCATCAAATCAAAATATATCATTACATGATGTATGTAATACAAGGTAAAAGAATCTATATTTTATGGAAAATCACATTGTTTTCCCAAAATTCAACTAATATATATATATATATATATATATATATATATATATATATATATATATATATATATATATATATATATATATATATATATATATATATATATATATATATATATATATATATAAGTATATATATATATGCATATATATATGTGTGTATATATATATATGTATATATATATATATATGTATATGTATATATATATATATGTATATAATATATATGTATATATATATATATATGTATATATATATATATATATATATATGTATATGTGTATATATATATGTAAGTAATATATATATGTATATATATATATATATATATATGTATGTATATATATATATATATATATATATATATATATATATATCTATATATATATGTATGTATGTATGTATTTCCTTCTTAATAAGAAAATAACTTAAGTGTAAGATATAATATAATAATAATTGGTTATTTTTCATATACTCAAGGACTTATTACTAAAATAGGATAGGTTACTAGTTCTCTTATTTAATTTCTAAATAAATTTAAAACTATTGAGGTCAACATACCCCTATTTTTAAAAAATGGGGACCCATGTGCCAAATTGTACAACTTTGTACCTTAAAATTGAAGATTCACTTGATCAGAGTATCATTAACATGATTAAAGATTATTTTTATTTTGATATCCTCCACACCATGGTCTGGCTGACTTATTTGTTCATGATTTTGGTTTAATCTTGTCTAAAGTGCTAACATTGGACATTTTTATTTCAAGCTATAGGTACAATAAGGTCTACTTAGAATAAAAAAATGCTTGGGTTCATGATTTTAATGTTAAATTGTTTTTTTTAATTGACTTTGGTCTATTTAAATGAAAATTGAATCTACATTTAATCTTCTTGAAACCTTCATTCAGAATACCCAAAGCATATGACCAAATTCAAACTTAGCAGGAACATTTTACGTGGGAACATTTTAAATAATTTTATGGGCTTAATGTAGTTTTAGTTCCTAAGGCTTATTCATGTGTTTCAACATGACAAAAACATATTAAAACGTCCATGATTAGTCCCTTTTATATCTTGAGTCCCATTTTTGGTCTTTCTTTTATTTGCAAGGCCCTTTTGTTACATGTTTATACCTTTTAGGCATGTCTTTTCAGGGTTTTCCATCATAACTTTGTCTCAAAATAATTACCCTTCTAGGTTTATGTCTCTGATAATTTATCCAATTACTTTTGGATTTTTTTTTTAATAATTATTTTAGGACTTATGCAATTAGTCTATAATATTCCTTTAGACTTATCTATGTCGAGACAATTATTTTTGACATTTTTTTAAAAATAATTTCCATGTGGACTTATTCTATCTAGGATTTTGCTTGATAGAATTACCCTTTGGCCTCTTTGTATTTACCATTTCGAATATTTAATTCATACTTTTTTTTTTTAAGTGATCTTTTGGGATTTTTTGTAGACATTATGTCCAATGCAAAAATATTAAAACATCTATCTCACAACAAATTGTCTAAAACCCTTTTGAAAGTGCCCTTCTCCCATAATAAGTTCCCTTTAGGAATTTTTTCCTAGGAAAATGCCCTACCAAGTGACTCTTTGTGAGGATTGTTTCAAACATTTTTTATGAAACATTTCCCCCGACACCAAAAGTCCCACAACAAATTACCTTATATGTATATATGTTAAAGTCATTTTGTGTTGTAAGATCAATGGAATATAATTTGGGAATAAGCATGTTTAATGTTTAAGATAATTTTAATTTTCCATTAGTTCAAGATTAATTAAATATGTGTTTAATCCATACCTAATGTTTCAACCAAATTCCCCTTTTGAATTGAATTCAAACTTGCACAGGGATTATTATCATACCATGGACTTAATTTAATTTCTATCTTAAGGCTTGGTCATGTTTTTCAACACAACAAAACCTTAAGATAAAAATATTATCTTGATCTAAATAATCACATGGTCCCTTTGTTATAAGTTTTATCCAAAAGTCTTATTCTAAGGATTATCATATATATTAGTGTGATAAAAAGCTTAGGCTAAGACTTAACGCTATGTCTTTATTATATGCATGGTCCTTTTATTATAACTTAGACTAAAATCTTAGTCATAAATTTTCATGCATGTTTATTAACATAAACGAGACCTTATTATTAGATTTTATCTTAAGTTCCTTATAATCCCTCATCCTAACCTAGACATTTTGTTTATTTACAAGATCAATGTCCTCTAGTTACTCGAGTAGATTTAATCAAATAATGGAAGATGGACCTAATACACTAAAGATTGTGATCCATATGACCAATCTCAATCCACCTCTCTGATTGTGATCAATAGCACACATTTAAGTGGATGACCAAGATCAAACAAAGTATAATTAGCATTGAAAATCCAAGCCATGGACCCTAAATTAAAAATCAATATTTTTTTAGATAATCAATGGTATGTATTACAATATACACATCTGATTGATGAAGAGTAACGAGCCAAGACTCTAATAGAGTCATGTAAAATCTTGATCACTTTTATAGATTAATGGTGTGCATAAACTCACCTAATCAAGATTAATGGAGTGTATGAAGTCAAGGCTTTTCAATGATACCCAAGATGAATGTGGGACTTCCATGTGGTAAAAGTAAATTAACTAGTAGTAATAATAGGGTACATAGCTCAAAATTCCCACAAGACTGTCAAGTGGCACAACCTTGGGGTCAAATGCGTACTAAAGTTAATAGTATTCAAATATTAGGTTGGAGATTAATGAATCATGTTATACAGTTAAATAAATCATAGGGTTCAAGATGAAGGGAGGATTTTATAATGAAATGGTCATTATTTGAACATTGATGAACAATTTTTCCATTAAAGTGCCACATGGGTGCCATGAAAGTGCCAAGATGACAACACATAAGTAGAAAGCAACATGAACTAAAGATCTAATGGAATACTAGTATGTAATTTAAAATACGTTCATGGACATATGAAATTTGTGAACAAAGTTGTCTATATACCAATATACTATAAATAAAAGGTCATGTGTTCTAAAATGCAATAGAAAGGACATCTATCCTATACACTTGTAGAAATGTAATTAGATGAGAGTGATCAACATGCTACCTTGTATCTTAAATAAAGAGCATTATCCATTATCAAAAGGATGGAGTTATTAAATTTAAATTACTTTGTAAACTAGGAGAAATTAATATAAGCAAGGAATTTTAGAAAGATTGTTCAGTATTTGTTTATGTTCATTGTTATCATGGGTTCTCTCTCATTTGTTCTAATTTCTAGATTTGAATGGTTATTATGAATTCTTAGTGTGTAAATATGATTTTAGATTTGTTAAGTTATTCCAATGTTAGGTTGACTAAAATTTCTTAGGTTCATTTTGTTTTCTTATGCTTCTTGCATTTGGGCTAATGTTTTTTACTTGTAGGGGTAAATATTTAAAGTGAACTAGGTTATAATTTGCATTATTTTCACCTTAGGAGTTTACTTGATGTGTGATAGGATTTGGGCTTAAGTTATTTCATTTTACACATTGGTTAAGTGTGTGCCTAGATGAAATCTAAACTTTGTCATTATGTTTGGAATGAAGGTCAATAACATTTCTTTCTATCTTACCCTTCCTTTTGCTTATTTCTAACCATATTACTTTAGCTTAATTCTCATTGTAAATATCCATTTTAAATTAATACTTTGGTTAGTTATTCATCATAATTCACTATTATTAACATAGGTACTTCATATTTTGAATAGATCCACTATTTGGCTATGGTGTCTCCCAACCACTAACTAATATAGATATTGTAAAATAGTCACTTGTTCTACCTCTATTCCACCAATAGATAACAAGATTATCATAACCTATAACTCATGCATTGAGTTCTAAGGAACTCTAAAATGAGAAGTGTTTCTTAAACACTCTAGGCACCTATGGTACACATTTAGTCATTAATATAAGAAGCTTTGTTAATGCTAAAAGGAGGGCCTTTAGTCAGATCTTTGAGAATTTATAGAATCTTTGCTAAATTTGGTGTGTTTTGATCAAAGATTGATGTACTATTTACATATTTATTATTATTTGAGCATAATTGTGTAAATATCACTGATATTTATGTTTCTAGACTAGTATTTGGGCTCCCTTTAGCCAAATATAGATATTCTTTGGAGATCCATGGATATACATGCAAAGGTAGTCCATGCTTTTTGTTTTTCCTATGTTTAATTTTAGTAATAGAAATTTTATACAAATATTAACTAGTTATTTAAAAATTTCTATTTATTCAAGATTAGAGATGTAAATATACCTTTTATTCATCATTCTAGATGTATATTTGAGGTAATTTAGGTAGATATAGTCATGATTTACATATTTTTACATAAAATTGGCTTAACATGCAAACTTAATCACTGTACTTTACAAATATCAGTTTGATGTATTATATTTTAAATAGGTTCCAAGGTCACAATTTGGAATTACCTATGGTGAGACTTGGGTGAGCAAAATTCCCAAAGTCTCAAGCACTTCAACAGTTCCAAGTACTCATGTTTTCAAGGTATGTCTTAGCTAGGTGGTTTTTCAATCAATGTGCCAGGTATTATACATGATCTTAATTCAAATTATGAAACATATTTACCTTATTTTAGTCCTAATAATTTTGTCACTACTGAATAAAATATTAAGTCATTCAATGCTTCTTTGAGATTCTTAAATGTAGTTTATGAAGATGTAGCATGTAGATTATTCTCATTTACTTTGAAAGATGTTGCATATGAATGGTTTCTTAACCTTATTGAGAACTATATTACTATATGGAATGAATTTAACATTGTTTTCATTGATCAATTTGGCAAAATCATTAGTCCCTATGTCCTATATCAACAATTCACCATAATTAAAAGGGATGTTAATGAAACCATCAACATCTTTAACATTTAGTTCCAAAAAATGTTTAGTAGAACCATAAAACCTTATAGCCCCAATGAGGATTTACCCTTATAAATTTGTAAGGACATTATAGATCCCATGACCTTCATGTTCTTGAAAAGGTCTCTTACAGTCATAAACATATTGACTTGGGCATACTTTGAAGCTGTGATCATTAATGACCAAATGCATCCTCAAGGTCAGATGGTGTATTCCATGCCTAATATCAATTCAAATTAGCCCATCTAGATTTCCATTATTAGTATACCTAATTTAACACTAGTTTAGAACCATTTTATTATGAGTCATATATATCCTAGCCAAAACATAGGATTCTTGGATAGAAATGTTAGTGGACTTCATCTACAAAATCATAGAACTCTAGTGCCACATATAGTAGTAATGCTCTAGTTTATGACCCTAAGACACTAAAATTTTTAAATGACTTGATATTAGAAATAGTCCAAAAAATGTGCATTGAATTTATTTAGTTACAAAAACAAGTAAGAAATACAAGGGAGAGACCCAACAATAACTATGGTTCTCAAGGGTTTAATAGGCCTCCAAACAAGTGTCATGATAGCAATAGTAATGGATCATTTGAAAATGTGTAAATGAGTTTTTGTGATATTTATTTGGATGATCATTGAAATATTTTTGAATTGTCTCAAGGTGAAAGGGATATAACTAAAATTATGATTAATCAAGACTTTGTTATAGGGATATCTGGCTTTTTAAGAACTTCTGAATCCTTTATGCAAGACTTTGATTTCCCATTTGAAGATGAAGATGAAGATGAGATAATTGAATAAGTTGCATCTAAGATGACTTGCATTCCTGAAGATGTAAAATAGATTACAATTAAAGACCAACAAAATACCATCATTGGAACATCTAAAGATGAAGAAGAACACTTGATAGAAATGGATATGGATCAAGTAAAAGATGATCTTTCTATAGAAGGTAGCCATAATGACAACCCACATAGATTTATTTATAAAATGGAGAATGATCCTAAAGAAGATGATCACTGACAAAAGTCATACCATGATTTGTTACATGGAATTAAATAGGTAGAGATAGTAGATGATGGGATAAAACAACAAATAGAAGCTTAATTTGAGGATTTCACCAATGATCTAGAGCTCTAAGAAAGTGATATTATTTTGGAAGTCCTAAACCAAGATAAGCTAGAGCCTGATTAGATAGAATATTTACCTTTCTTCATCAAGGATGAAGATGAACCAAGTGAAATAAATCAAGAACTATCATATGAACTCATCAAGAGATCAAGATTATGGGACCAACATGCTTCTAATGAGAGTTTAGATAAACACCATTTAGTTGATCAATATGAAGAATGTTTTTGGGATGACTTGGAATATTTTTTTACAAATATTGGTAGTCCATTTATCCCACATAAAGAACCTAATTAAAACATTAGTCTAAGGATACTACCTGAGTTACCATTATTGGGTAAAGATGATATAAGCCACTAACTATCTATGGATGAAGTAGAACTAACACTCCTAATACAAAGTAAAAGAATTTGGGAAGAATATGATTGGTTCTTAGATTCATATATTTGATCCATGTATCTAAAAATGTTGATACGAGACCAATCTACAACACCTAGAAGACACAAACATACAAGTGTTCCTATCCATAAGAATAGGCTGTTGAATGGAAGTAATCATGGTTCACGATTATGTATTAGAATAAATTTTTTTACATTTGATCCTAGAGGTAGGTACTTTATGCAGTTAGTGTAGGGCTTAGATTAATTTATTTCTTGTTCTTTATTTCTTTATTTTTTCCTTTATGTCCCTTGTTTTTATACATTGCCTATTTATATTTGTTTGTTTTCTCTTTCTTTGTTCCTTGATTTTAAATAAGACATTTTGGGACAATTCTAAAATTACATTTCATCTAACTACTCAAGAGATTCAAAGTTTAGAAATGTAGGTATGACTTATCAATAATGGTTGACCATGTATTGTTGAAATATGAGCTTGGTGTTATAGTTTATATAAACTAGCAAAGACTAAGGGATAAGTTAATTGTTCATTGAGATTTTAAACCTTGTTCTAATCTAAGCTTAGTTTTCATGATGATTAGATATGTAGGATGAAAGCTTAAATTATTGAATCATAGTCATAATTACACTTAAAGAAATTTAATTGCCTAGGATAAAGTTTAAAGCCAAAGATAATTATATGAAAATTATACACTTGACCAAATCCTTAAGCCTAGCTAACTTGGTTCCCAACATTCACAACAAAGCCAAAAATGACCTAAAATAAAAAATAAGAGCTTATTGTGAAATCAAAATCATTCTAAGTAGAGGTGATTTTGGTAATCTCCATCAGGGCTATGGATGCTTGGGTGGCAATGGAGAAAGGCCTTGATTGGAGTCAAAGTCATCTCTATTGGGGATGTGGACACCTAGCTGGAAGTAGAGAAATGCCCAAGCTTTGAGCTACAACATGGTTCTTAATGAATATTCAAACATGTTAAAAGTCAATGTTAATGATTAAATCCATGAACCTATAAGTTGTTCTGTGAATCCTATGGCAATCAGTAAGTGGAATCAAAACACACACACAACATGATTAGGTCTTGATGTTTGATCTTAATTATACATATGTAAGACTTGTTTTAACCATGAAATGATCTTAATAATTGTTCCTAATCAAAGGGAAAAGGTAGTTTAATTATTAGTCTAAACCAAAGTCTTTTAATTCTAACATAATTCTATGTTTCCCTTAGAAGTTGCCATTTGTTGAGGTCAACATACATCCATTTCTAAAAAATGGAGACCCATGTGTCAAATTGTACAAATTTGTACCTTATAATTAAATATTAACTTGATCAGAGTGTCATTAGTGTGATTGCACATTATTTATATTTTAATATCATCTACATCATGGTTTAGCTAACTTATTTTTTCATAACTATGATTTAATCTTGTATAAAGTGCTAAAGTTGAACATCTATGTTTCAAGATATAAATACAATAAGGTGTACATAGAATGAACAATGCTTGGGTTTCATGATTTAATATTAAATTTAATTTTTACAAGCCTTTGGTATATCTAAATTCAAATTGAATCCATGTTTAAGCTTCATAAAACTATCATTCAAAATACCTTAATCATAGGACCAAATTCAAACATGGTAGGAACATTTTACATGGGAATAATGCTATGGGCTTAGTTTATTTTTAGTTCCTAAGGGTTAGTCATGTTTTTAAACATAATAAAATCTTAGTATAACATCCATGATTAGAACTTTTTATTATCTAGTCCCCCTTTTGGTCTTTCTTTTATTTGCAAGGTTCTTTTGTTATATGTTTATACTTTCAAGCATGTTTTTTCTTGTTTTTCCTTCAGAACTTTGTCCCAAAAGAGATAAACTTTAGGGTTTATGTTTTAGATACTTTATCTAAGAAATGTTAGTCTTTTTGTTCAAGAATTATTTTAGGACTTATGCAATTGGTCTATAGTATTCCTTCAGACTTATCTATGTTAGGTCAATTATTTAAAACATTTTGTTTGAAACAATTTCCCCAAAGACTTATTCTCTTAGAAAATTTGCCTAATAGAATTTACCTTGAGCCTCTTTTCACTTACCTTTAATCATATTTACTTTAGACCTATTAATTTTTAATGTGAACCTTTAGGCTTTTTGTTTTGGACATCGTGTCCAATGAAAAAATCCTGAAACATCTTTCCCGCAACAAATTGTCTACAACCCTTTTGGAAGCCCTTTCTCCCCTAAGAAGTGCCCTTCAAGAATTTTTTCCCAGGCAAATTCTGTACCAAGTGACTCTTTGGGAGAATTGTTTTAGATATTTTGTCCAAAACATTTCCCTAATTCCTGAAGTCCCATAACAAATTTACTAAATCAATTTAAGTGCCTTATACATATATATGCTAAAGTCATTTTGTGTTGCAAGATCAATGCAATATCATTTGGGAATAAACATGTTTAATGTTTATGCTGATATTCTTTTTCTTTTTTGGTTCAAGATTAATTAGATCTATGTTTAATCCATTCCTAATGTTTTAACCTAGGTCATATTTTGAATTGAATTCAAACTTATATAGGGATAATTATCATACCATGGACTTAATTTAATTTTTATCTTAATGCTTGGTCATGTTTTTCAACACAACCAAACCTTAGGCTAAAAATCCTAGCATGGTCTAAATAATCACATGGTCCCTTTGTTATAAGGCTTAGCCTAAAGTCTTATCTTAAGGATTATCATATTTATTAATGTGATAAAAACCTTAGGCTAAGAATTTACCCTATATCTTTATTATATGCATGGTCCTTTTGTTATAACTAGACTAAAATCTTAGTCCTGAAGTCTCCTTCATGATTATTAACATAAAAAAAACATTAGTATTAATATTTTTTCTTAAGTTCCTTATAATCCCTCATCCTAGCTTAAAAATTATATTCATTTACATTATCAAAATATCAAATTTACTTAGGTGGAGTTAATTGAATGGTGTGAGATGGACCTGACAAACCAAAGATTTTGATCCATGGGACCAATCTTGCTCTGCCTCTTAAATCATGATCAATGACACATGCTTAAGAAGATGAACAAGATCAAATGGAGTGAAATAAACATTGAAAATCCAAATTGTGGACCCCAGCTCAAAGCTCACGTAAGTTCTAGATGATCAATGTTACATGTTACAATCTACACACATGATTGATAGACTGTAATAATCCAAGACTCCAATAGAGTCATGTTAAAGCTCAAGCACTTTCAGACATCAATGACACACATTTACTCACCCAATCAAGATTTAAAAAAGGTATCAAGTCAAGGATTTTTAATGATGCCCATGATGAATGTGGGATTTCCATGTGGTAATAACACATTAACTAGTAAAATTGATAGGGTATAGAGCTTAGAAGGCTTGTAGGATTGCCAGGTGGCACAACAATAGGGCCAAATGAATACTATGGTCAATAGAATTCAAATCTTAGGATGGATATCAATGAACCATGTTGATTTATGCAAATCAATTAGATGGTGTGAGATGAAGGGAGGATTTTAAAAGGCAATGGTCATTTGAACATTGACGAGTAGTTTTATCATGAAAGTACCATAAAGATGACATATAGGTTTAAGGATGACACAACACGAGTAAAAATAAATAAGTACTAAAGATATAATGGATTGATGGTAAGAAATTTAATATAATTTCATGACCATATGCAATTTTTGAAGCGGGTTGTTTATAGACTAGTATACTAGAAGAAAAAGGTCATGTGTTGTAGAATGCAATAGAAATGACTCCTTTACTATACACTTATACAAATGTAATTAGATGAGACTGACTAACATGATTCCTTGTATCTTATAAAAGGATCATTATCCATTATCAAAAGGAGGGAGTTCTTATAGATAAATTACTTTGTAAACTAAGAGAAATTAATAGAGGCAAGGAATTTTGAAAAGATTGTCTAGTATTTGCTTGTGTTCATTGTTATCATGGCTTCTATCTCACTTGTTGCTATGATTTCCTATTAGGAAATTTATATTTTACATTAGTGAATATGGGAATTTATCAAGAGGTAAATACTAAGTTTGATATTTATGAAAAGGTAAATAGTAATTCGTTGTTAGTAATCATATGGTTGAAATAGTAAGATTATATTAGTTAGAATACTATATATTTGAGATATTGATAATGGGTTATAATAATATATCTAAATTGTCATTTAATTAAGTAGAGGGATTTTAGTGATAGAAAATAAGGGAGAAGTTATATAAAATACATTTCATATATATATATATATACACACACACACACACACATATATATACATATATATATACATATATACATATATACATATATATACATATATATATGCATATATATATATATATATATACATATATATTTATATACATATATATATATATATATGTATATGTATATATATACATATATATATATATGTATATGTATATATATACATATATATATATATACATACATATACATACATACATACATATATATATATATATATGTATATATATATGTATATATATATATATATATATATATACATGTATTATTCCTGAATGATTAATAAATTTAGAAAGAAGAATATTATTATCAGTGTTGAAAATAATTGTTTATGTTCAACTCATTCTAGATCATTAATTGCATTATTTAATTATCTATATTGGATATCAATGAACCATGTTGATTTATGCAAATCAATCAGATGGTGTGAGATGAGGGGAGGATTTTAAAAGGCAATGGTCATTTGAACATTGACGAGTAGTTTTATCATGAAAGTACCATAAAGATGACATGTAGGTTTAAGGATGACACAACATAAGTAAAAATAAATAGGTACTAAAGATATAGTGTATTGATGATAAGAAATTTAATAGAATTTCATGACCATATGCAATTTTTGAAGTGGGTTGTTTATAGACTAGTATACTAGAAGAAAAAGGTCATGTGTTCTACAATGCAATAGAAATGACTCCTTTACTATACACTTATACAAATGTAATTAGATGAGACTGACTAACATGATTACTTGTATCTTATAAAAGGATCATTATCCATTATCAAAAGGAGGGAGTTATTGTAGATAAATTGCTTTGTAAACTAAGAGAAATTAATAGAAGCAAGGAATTTTGCAAAGATTGTCTAGTATTTGCTTGTGTTCATTGTTATCATGGCTTCTATCTCACTTGTTGCTCTGATTTCCTATTAGGAAATTTATATTTTACATTAGTGAATATGGGAATTTATCGAGAGGTAAATACTAAGTTTGATATTTATGAAAAGGCAAATAGTAATTGGTTGTTAGTAATCATATGGTTGAAACAGTAAGATTATATTAGTCAGAATACTATATATTTGAGATATTGATAATGAGTTATAATAATATATCTAAATTTTTGTTTAATTAAGTAGAGGGATTTTAGTGATATAAAATAGGGGAGAAGTTATATAAAATACATTTCATATATATATATATATATATATACACACACACACACACACACACATATATACACACACACACACACACACACACATATATATATACATATACATATATATATATATACATATGTACATATATATATATAGATATATAGATATATAGATATATATATATATATATACATATATATATATATGCATATATATATATATATATGTATGTATGTATGTATTATTTCTGAATGATTAATAAATTTGGAAAGAAGAATATTATTATCAGTGTTGAAAATAATTGTTTATGTTCAACTCATTCTAGATCATTAATTGCATGATTTAAATATCTATATTGGATCCTCTAACTCCCAATAGTGATATTAGAGAAGCTATGGATATGGGAATATGAGAGCTTGTGAGGTGGTGGTTACATCAGGATTTGTCCCTATGTATGGAAGACTTAATGTTTCTTACATAGTTTAGTTTTGTATGGTAAAGAGCCTATGAATCATGGTTTTATCATAGAAGGAGGAATATATATTCATCTATTGATTATATACAAGATGAATTAGATCTAATAAGATGAAGGAGAAATCTATCATTTCATGTGTGCAACATTACATCATGGCATTGAAAAACATGGGTCTAAATTTCATGCTTAGTGTAATAAAAGTAGTAGTGAGATGGGAGATCTCAACCTCTTCAGGATCATGATATTATCAATACAGTGGAAAAATTTGTTGAAAAACATTATTTTTACGTAGAAATTTAGAATCAGGTTAAGGTTTTATGTGTGACCTCTAAAGGTACAATTATCCCTCTTGAGTGGCACTATGTGCATTATTAATATAATTTAAACTAAGTGTTTTGTTAATTAATATGCATTACCACATGAATTATTGTTTAACCAGCTCATCCATCCATTTTTATGATCTTTTTCACATCATGATTCTATTCTTTCCATAAGTTTCATTAATTTGTGTCAACATCTATTTTCTGGCCATGTCTCTACTATATTATACATCTATTTGCCTATGCTTTGATGGATTTTTTCATTGTTCATCACATTAAGTCCTTAGAAATAAATAAGGATTCAAACCATTCTCTCATGTATTTTAATGTAGACACATCATAAATGTCTTCCAATCATTCTTATCAAAGATCTGCCTCATTATCCAACACATACCAACTACATGTGTATCATCATGATTCTTCAAGGATTTTCATTGGTCATAGTGTTATTAAAAATACCAATAGATCCTCACCATCCATTTGGCCATCCATCACTAGCTATTACACCTAGTGTAATTCTACATGACACCTAACACTTGTACAAGGCATGCTAGATGCCAACACCACTAGTTAAGTGGTTTATGTGTTGGTTAAAGTGTTTTATAGTTTATTTTTTTGTCACTATTAAATAATATTTAGTTTTTTAAATGTCCAAAGTCATTTTTAGTGTTGATGATCATATATTATTTAGGTGTGTCTTTAGAATTAAAAATGGTCACATACTATAAGTCTATATAATTTTTGAGAATAATCATTAAATATTTATTTTTGAGGAATATAGTTTTTAAAAGGTATAATATTATGTTATATGTTATTATGTTATATGGTTAGTCAACCCATATTGTCTTTTGTTCTTTTTTTTAGGTATATTTATGTTTTATAGTTTTGTTATGTTAAGGAGTTGCCAATTTGAAGAGTCGTTGTGTGTCTTTAAAATTAAAAATTGTGTCTATCAAAAGTCAAAAGTCATCTTAAAATATTCAAAGTTAAGAGTTATATTCATTTCATGTTATCAAAAAGTTTCAAAAATAAAAATTATAAAAATAAAAAAAATTACCTTACAGATGCATTTTTAGGCGATCCTAACAACTTGAGTCAAATGTCAAAAATATCAATCTTATGGGGAGACTCTATTTCTTTCAAATCAACATGAATCTAAGATACATATAGAAATGAAATAATTAAACAGCTTCATACAATATAGGATGGAGGATACATATATGAGGGAGGTCTTTCAGTGACCTCTCATTAGTCACCAATGATGGGGCCACACTAATGTTTTGGTGACATATATTGTATGCTGTGTTTTTCATTTCTACAGTGTATTTTTAGAATAAGAACAAAATAGTATGCTTATTAAAGATTTGTATTTTGTGTGAAATTACAAACATGATTCCTTGATGTTAAGACACCATGAAAGGATAGAAAGCACCAATATAAGTCAATTTATGGATCTTAAAAGGGTTTGTGGTAGAGATTCATAAAAAACCACCAAGAGGTGAATAGTAAGTAGATGGTGTTCCTATTCATGTCAAGATTTGTGGTAAATTTTTAAAACCATGAAAGGAAGGAGGCTCTCTTCAAATCAAGGTCATGAGCCAAATAGTGCATGCTACAAGAGGTGAGCATACTATAGATAAGAGTGTGAATGTTTTTTTCTCCATGTAAAAACTATGGGGGAGGGGGTTTGTTAGGAAATATAGCTTTTACATTTGTGGATCTAATTATTTATTAAGAGGTAAATATTATGTTTTATATTTATCAAAAGTTAAATAGTAATTATTTATTACTAACAATATGGTTAATATGGTAAGATTTCATTACTTAGAATATTATATATTTGAGATATATTGTTAATGGGTTATAACAATACATCTAAATAATAGTTTTCTTAATTAGAGGGATTTGGATGAGAGAAAATAGGGGAGAATTTATAGGAAATACATTTCCTATATATATTTATATTATTCCTGAATGATTAATTAATTTAAAGAGTAGAATATTATTATCAGTGTTGAAAATAATTTTGTTTATGTTTGTGTAGACACTGAAATCATGTCTACCCCTTAGGTCATCTTTCACCCTTGGCCCCCCTTGGCCCATGTCCTAACCCTTATCCTATCCCCCTCCATTTATCAAATTAAAATAATTAAATATTTTTCCCTCTTCCACCTCACCCATGCCACCTTAGATCCCCTCCTTGGATGCCTCCACCTCTCTCCTAGCCTTTATTGCCCAAGTCTCCCCTTTATCCTTCCTCCCAAGTCCATTTATGCCTCCCTCGACCATTTTCCCATGGCCCCTTGACCTGGCAGCGTGAAAGAATGGATATAGGCTAATTTTAGCCTTTGTCCCCATTCTTCAGTCATCGATGTCCGTCATTATGTGGCTAACGTCAGCGGTTCTGCCAGCGTTGGTAGCCTTCAAGACCATTCTTTGCAACCATTCTCTGGCCCCCATGAACAGAACTCTCTTGATGCTTTTGTATTCATATTTTCTTCTCCTCTCCCTCATACATCAACACTAGTAGCTACAGGGATCTTACAGGAATATCTCCAAGCAACAGCTCCATTTGTAGGTCCTTCAACAGCTCTGACAATAGGTTTTTCCATTCTTCAATCAACAAGCAAGAGGTAAGCACAGTGTTGTTTTCCATTTCATTTCTTATTTAATCTATCTATTTAGCTAACCACTACCAAAACCTTCCCTGTTCTTCCCCTGAGAGGCTGAAAGGCCTTCTTAGAGCCCTACCTCTCATTCATTCCCCTTTGTGCTTCTGGTTCCCAACCAGTCACTTTCCCGAACAACATTCTCAGTCCCTCAGACCCAAAAAAAGTCCCTCAGACCTCCAGGCAATCTCTCAGACCTCGAAATAGACCTCCCTAACCCTTAGATGAGACCACAGTACATTCTATAGACTAGAAACCAACCTATAACCTGACAAGACCCTGTCTAAGACTACTGCCCTAGCCGACCTCTTCCATTTCCCCTATCGACATCGACAACCTAACCGAC